>BQNB010023160.1:0-60308 GCA_026074375.1 Tanacetum coccineum | reverse complement strand
ACATAATCACAGTTCTTGATTGGACGACTTAATCGAGGTAAGCGGGTGAGACCTTATGCTCGAGGCATAGATGGGATGAAACATGCTTACTAGTATATTAATGTAATAAAGTAAGTCCCATAATGTTCTAGGAATTGCACCGGTGGCAATTATTGATCGTCAATTACCTTTTGAATACACCATTGCTAGCAGATCAACTGATGTGATGGTGGTATGTCAAGTTGGATCCTAGGCCTTAGAAAATTAATTGTTTATAGATTTAAACATGGGTAGTTAATTTTTTTAAGGAGTATTATCGAAAATACTAATTCTTGAACTTACTATGTTTTGTAAATGGAACTACCTGTCTAAAACATAAACCATTCAGCTTTCAGGTCGATGTTTGAAAGAGAAAATTGTTTTAGTTCAAATTACAATGATTGGTTTCGTTCACCTAAGATGGTCTTGAGAGTTAAAAAGAAACTGTTTGTCACTGAACAACCTATTTCCCCTCCTCCACCTACTGATTCCAAGTACTTGCGCAGTGGAATGCGGTTTATGATGCTCATAATGAGGTTGCTTGTCTTACGCTCGAAAGTATGACTCTTGAACTTCAAAGACGGTTTGAAAATTCCTCACCTTATGAAATGCTTTAGGAGCTTAAATCTATGTTTGAGAAACAAGCTAGAGTGGAGCGATTTGACCTGATCCAAACTTTCCATGCTTGCAAACAAAAAGAGGGAAAACCAGTTGGCCCATATATGTCATTAAGATGAAGAATTATGTGGTGCAACTGGAACATCTTGGTTATGTGCTCACACGAGATTTTAATGTTGGTTTAATTATGAATGGTCTCACTAGTGACTTTGCTGGTTTTGTAAGAAACTACAATAAGCATAACATGGGAAAGACGATTGGTGAACTACATGCTCTACTTATTGAGTATGAGAAGGGTTTACTTTAAAAAGGATGCTACACCACAAGTAATGGCAATTCAAGGTGGTAGAATCCAGAAATCCAATAAGAAATCGTTTAATGCTAAAGGGAAGGGTAAAGGGAAAGGTAAGGGAAAGGATAAAAGTTATATCCCTAAGCCTAAAAACCCTAAACCTTCTGCTAAAGAACACCCGACACAAGATGACACCTGCCACCACTGTAAAGAGGTGGGACATTGTAAAAGGAATTGTCCTGCTTACCTTGTTGAGTTGATTAAGAAGAAGAAGCAAGTTGGCACTGCTAGTTCTTCAAATATCTTCGTAATAGAATTATTTTCTTTTCCTACTAAATCCTGGATGTATGACACTAGTTGTGGTACTCATATTTGTAATACAAAACATGGTCTTAGAGGAGCAAGAAAGCTGAAACAAGTAGAAGCTATTGGAAGTTTTGACTTAGTTTTACCTAATGGCCTAGTGATTTGTTTAGACAATTGCCATTATGCACCTACTATTACTAGAGGTGTTGTTTGAGTTTCATGTTTGGTTGGAAATAGTTTTATCTAATGTTTTACGGATTATTGAGTTTCAGTTTCTAAGAGTAATGTTCTTTATTTAATGCTACTCCGAGTGATGGTATTAATGAAATTGATATGCTTTATCTTTTGCCAAATGTTAATTCTATATATAATGTTAACTCGGGAAGACTGATGTGAGGGTTGTGAAGACTTCACATGAAGTTTTACAATCCCCTAGGCAGTGTACCTAATCATTGCAGTGTAGTATAAGCAAGACTCAGGGGTTGTTATCGTTTTCTAGGGGAATAGGTTGGGAAGGCTTGATCACGGTCTAACATAATTCTAGAGGTTAAGAGAATATTATTTTTGTGTTTTTATATTTTATGAAAGCAGGTAAATCTATGGTTTGAGAGGTTGATTTGTTTAACTAATAACTAAACTAATTATAATTTATGCTACTGGTGATAACTTGTATGATAAGTAAATGTATTTACCTAATCATGCACTACTCCTCAGATTGCTTCTCCTAGATCCGTTGCTTTGTCATACTCGTGATGATCTGTGTAAGTATTTCTTAGGTCATGAACGGATTACACGAATCTGCCATCTATTTAATATTCCGTTAAGGCAACGCACAAGTAAGGTAGTATGAAGACTGTTACCGATGGTATCCTTTCTACACTACTCGTGTTTCCCTAGACATATCAACAGCGATATAGACAAAGGCTGGTTTTCTAAAGCCTAACGCGCACATTCATCAACAAGAAGCGACATCAAAAGGATCTAAAACCTAAGTTTCATGCAATCATAGATAAATACAAAGGAGGGTTTAGCCTCGCATGTTATAAATAAAGCAAGAAGATAAATTAATCAAACAACACATAGACATATTGAATGATTAAAGATAAACAACCTTACTTGATTAAAGCATGGATTCAAGATAGTACAATAGGGGGTTTGAGGGCCTAAAAACAACTTATAAAGCTCCTAAATGACTAGGGTTCGTTTCCTTAAGGTTATACAAAATTATCCTAAAGTTGCACATTAAAACCCTAAAAACGGATTTATATTTATAGAGTTGTCGACGCGACGACGTTGCTTTGCAATCCTGACGTCATCGCTACGTAGACGATTCTAGATCCTTTTTAAGTCGGCCACGTCCTGACGCTGTCGCCATATTCCTGATGCCGTCACTAGATTGATCACGACGGCGTTGCTTTATGCTTGCGACGCCGTCTCCAGCCACTGTTTGCAAAAGTCATCATGAGATTTGGTGTAGGTTCGTAATCTTGTCTGTTTCTTCTCCAAATGAGCCTAAGTCACGTGTATTTTTTCTAAAAGTCATCCAAGTGCTAAAAACCTAAAAACAAACGATTAAGCACGTAATCTGGGCATATTTGCATGATTTAGGGGGTTAAATGACCCTGAAATAGTGTAAAAAATGACACCTCATCAAATACCCCTACACTTGGGATTTGCTTGTCCTCAAGAAAATAGGCTTTTCTACCTAGACAATAGCAATATGAGGGTCATTTAACCTACTCTTTAAAAGTATTTTACAACACAATCTTCTAGACCTCCTAATTAAAAGCATGGAAAGTATATACTAGCACATCACATAAGTGTTTGAGATTCTCTCTTTCACTCGGGTGTAAAATAAATTATAACATAATGGGTAAACGAAAAATCAACACTCATTACCTGTCATAACATATAAATTAACATAGGCTTGGTAAAGGATCAAATCTCCACCGCTAGGCGCAAGCATTATTCATTACTGTGAAAGAGATCTTTTAAAGGGTTGTGGGGTGTAGGTGTAAGATAACATTAATGAAGATGGAAATGGATGGGATACATTTGGGGAGTGACTTTTGGGTGAATTTGGGATGAAAGGGTTAGCTAATTATTTATAAGAATACACGTTGGTTTGGTTGCTAAGACAAAGACTCGGACAAAATATACAAACTCTACACAACTCTACATCAATCTCTTTCTTTTTCTTTTCTTGACTCTAATATAAACATAAGCAAATGGCGGCCCGCACATTTTTTACTCTTTTGTTTAATATACATTTTTTTCGTACACTTTTACCCTGCCATGGCTTAAACATATAATACATCATGGGGGTTTATAGATACACCCCTACACTTGAACTTTTACATACTCGATATTTACAATCTAACTAATGACCCGATTTGAGGTGGATCAAAATAACATGGAGCTTATTGAGCTCTATTGGGGGTAATAAATTACTTCTTCCCCAATTCTTCATAAGATGAATACTACCATGAATCACAATCGTCCCAGAACAGTATTTACAAGGATTAGGACTTAGCAACCGTGTACTCAAATAATTAACTCGATTTAAAACAATAATGTACTAAAAGCGAGTACATACAAGGTAGGCTAAGGCGATTTGGGTGTAACGATCGGTTTAAGGGTTGACAATGCTCTTCATTAATAGTCCGGCTTAACTAAAAAATTAAGAGAACCATGAAAAAGGATAGGCTTGAAGGCTTGTACTAGGGGTATTCTACACTAAAAATGAGTGCATGGCAAGGGTGTGGGATAGTTATATGATCGATGTAACCATAGTAAGAATTACAGGTGCAAAACATAGGTGAACCCTAGTGCCACTTTTCTAGCAAATCCTAATACTTACTATGCGGTCTTGGGATGCATCACAAAAACAAGTTCTAGAATTTAATATACTATCACTACACTCATATATATTAATACCGATACCAATGTTCCAGAAAAGGCGACCGAGACCACACGTACACATCCGTAACGACGAAATAGACACATATGACTGCATTCGAACCTTAACTCGAACAAGCTAAAGGTATAAATTATCTTGGGTAATAATAATGGATACATGAATTCCTAAAGATCTAAAGGCGAACCTCACAATTTTGGGGTGGAATTTTGAGGGTTTTTGTGCTAGCTATACACATTCCTATCCATGAGACGCTATATACTTGATTTTCGTTGGTATGTGTCATAATGTTTTTTAAATTTGGGTCAAAATTACCTTTTTATGCTATGTTCTGATATATTACGCATCATTTTAAGAAACAAAGCAAATGGCAAATGAAGGAATAGTTTCTAAGGCTTATTTCCCCCTGCACTTAAGTTGAAAATTGTCCCCAATGTTCTATAGAAGTACCCGTAAAAACGAATAAAGGGATAAGAAAACAAGGAAAAGAAACTAGTACTCCCCTGGTTTGCTCAATAATGGAGAAGAAACATGCGATAACTGGTTAAATCGTCCTCCAAGAATCATCCAATGAAACTTCCTAAGAATTTCCAAGCTTTTTCTCGTCAAATATAACCTGTAATCAAAGACAAAGACAACTACACCAAGCATAAAATCGGCAGGATAGATATAAATATAATGAGAATTTAGGGTTTGACTCTATGAAAACAGTAAAGATAGGATGAGAGTAATGATATAATCATAGGTTTATGCAGGTTTACAAAAGAATTACAAATTTTAAATATTGCACATTTTATTTTTCAGAAATACTAAAAAAAATTCGAATTTTTACATTCCTGGAGATGCGACGCCGTCGGGTGTTAATCCGTCTCCAGCGTCTGTGAAAAATTCTTCTTCGTTTTTAATGAGAAATTTTCTGCACGTAATTTTATTAGTTAAATCTAAAGAAAGTACTGCATAAAACCCTGGGATTAGTCAATACAATCATATGAATCAAAACTGACGCGAATTAATCTAATCAAATTATTTTAAATGTTTGAATTTGGTTCTTAAAAACCAGAAATATTCTCCTACACTTATTTTGTTACAAAATACCTTTGATTGCAAATAAGACGAAGTTATAAACAAACAAAGCATGATTACAAAATTCATTCAAACATAATAAACAAACAGTAAAGAATTAAAACACGACACTCCTAAATGCGGGAAAAAAAACATTGGGTTGCCTCCCAAGAAGCGTTTTTCTTTATTTACGAGTCTTGTAGCTAGACTCGAAGTCACACGTTCTTACGTGACTTATCCTTTGCTCCTTCTTCTGGCTTTTGCGGCCATCAAACTTCAAATGCCTTTGCACACATACTCATCATACTTGTATTCGGGCCCTAAATCTAAGCTGTCTGAGTAGTGGGTTTTTTTACAGTCATCATCATCACTTTCTATGACAAAAGGAGGAATGTTATCGGTGCCTCTATCCGCAAAATCTATGTGCTTGAACATGTCCATTTTGTGAGGCATTTTGAATATGATCCTTTCCTTATCTTTTTCAAACACGACTGTTCCCTCTTCTTTATGTAACCAAGCCCGGTTGCATCCATAAACGGCTTTTCGAACACCACTGATCCAAGGTAATGATCTATGACACTAGTCGTATCCTCGAGCACCATGAAATCACATTTGTAAGTGAAGTTCCTAACGAAAACTTTTAACCCCCTAACTCTCCCTACGAAATTGCATCTTTTCTTGGGGTTTGAAAGTTTCCTCCTTGGTTCTAGCCTATTACTCATGATCCAGTTACAGTGAAGCCTAGACATTATGTTGACTGGTGATTCTAAATCTAAATAGGCCTGCTCTTTATTGAATTAACCAATCATGTAGGAATACTTCACATTATTCACGTCCCTGGTTCTGATCTTGGCTTTTACCCATGGGGGTCGAGGGTTTTTCAAGAGCGATTCTTGATACCTTAATTATTTCATAGTGGGGAAAGTGTCAAAGTGTTTCGGGCAATCTTCCTTTTCTTCTTTGATTTCATCTCTAGTTTCTTCCCTGAACTCCTCTCTTATCTTATCTTTTAACCTCCTTGTGACTTCCAAAGAGAGTTGCATAAAATCGCCAATAATAACTTTCATACATTCTTCGAGCTGCTTCGACTCTTTCTTCCCTGGTCGGAGGAATGAAGGTTCATCACACTGTGCGCAAATTCCCTCTTAACGAATTGGCTCTGGGGTGTGGTTTGATAATTTCACAGGTTTCATCCTAAATACGCCATCGCTACTTCCATAAGCCGGGATTACGTTCTTTCATAAGTGTATCAACTTTTAACGTCTCACATGATTCCAATATAGTACGAGTAGTCAGATTTTCGTAGTTAAGGCTTTCCTCACCTGGGATGACGGCATCGTTCCACCCTTCATCCTCGTACTGGGCTAACTCCTCGATAGTAGCCCAAGCCTCGTCTGGCCTTAACTTTATAAGTCTCCCGCTTGCTGCATAGTCAATGCCCATCTGGGTGGTGTAGTCGACATGATCATAAAAGATTTGGATTAAAAGCCATAGGTCAATGCCATGATGAGGGACTTTTTGTAGTAAGTCCTTGAAACGAGTCCATGCTTCATATAGAGATTCTCCTTGATGTTGTTAGAACATCAGGATATCGTTGCGGAGTTTTACAGTCCTTCCCAGTGGAAATAATTGAGCAAGGAAAGGAGTAGTAAGATCCTCCCATGTGGTGATGGATCCTACTGGAAGACGCTCAAGCCAGTTGCTAGCTTGATCGCGAAGGGAAAATTGAAATAAACGCACGCGCGTTCTTTCCCTGTTTTCACTATCAAGGTCAAGTGAGTCCACAAGTTTTAAGAAATCCTTGAGGTGTTGGTTTGGATCCTTAGACCGAAGACCATGAAATGAGTATCCGTTTTGCACCAAACCGGATGGTGTCGGATCGAAGAGGCACCACGTTGTTCCATACGGGATCTAAATGGTATTCCTGTAGCTCTCGTGGCTAGGTTTAGAGTAATCTCTAAGAGTACGGATAGGATTCGCGTCTCCCATGGTGGTCGACGAGTAAATGGATTTACGAACAAATATCACAAAGTGTAAAAGATAAACGTACAAAGAAAGCATAAGAGATGACGAAATATTAAATTAACACTTTGAAAACCAGCTCAACAACAACAACATGTGGAACTTGTAGTAGAAGAAAAGAGATGAGGAATTTCAAGTGAGAAATTACATTTCTTACATTAGCAATCTTGGGTTTACTTGTAAATTTATCTAAAGTGTTATTTGTTTCGTAATCCTTTATCACGACCACCATGGAGACTCGAATCCTATCCTTTCAGCTTAGAGATTACTCTAAAACCCTAGCCAACGAAGCTACCGTAAAACCATTATAGATCCCGTATGGAACAACGTGTGTGACCTCGTTTCGAACCTACACCCATCCGGTGTTTGGTGCAAAACGGATACTTCATTTCCTGGTCTTCGTTCTAATGATCCAAACCAACACCTCAAGAGATTTGCTTAAAACTTGTGGACGACACATTGACCTTGATAGTGGAAAACAGGGAAAGAACGTCGCGTTATAGGGCAAGATAGCGTTTAATTCATTTTTTCCCCCTTCGTCGATCAAGCTAGCAACTAGGCTTGAGCGACATTCCAGAAAGGATCCATCACCACGATGGGTAGTATCTTAACTAACTCCTTTCCTTGCTCAAATATATTTCCACATGGAAAAGAAGACTTTAAAACTAACTACCGCAACTATAATCCTGAGTTCTAACAACATCAAGGAGAATCTCTATATGAACATGGAAACCGTTTCAAGGACTTACTACAAAAAGTCCCCTCATCATGGCATTGAACCAATGGCTTTTTAAGATTCCAAATCATTTAAATGATCATATTCCACAATACACGCACCCAGATGGTGCATTGAACAATGGCAGCAATGCGGGAGGACTTATAAAGTTAATGATAGGCCAGACGAGTCTATGGAGCACAATCGAGAGAGTTAGCCCTAGTACAGGATAAGGGTGGAACGATGCCTTGTCATCCCAGGTGATGAAAGCCTTAACTTAACGAAAATCGCTGACCTCGACCAATTAATTGGGAATCATGGAGCGTTAAAGTTGATAACGCTTAAGAAAGACGAAGATCCGGCTAATGGGAAAGAAGCGAAGGCGTATTTAGGGATGACAACATTAGAAAATTCTATCAACCACCCCTGAGGCCAATCACGTAATAGGAATTTGAGCACAATGTGAAGAACTCTCCTCGACCGAGGAAGAAAGGAGTCGAGCAGCTCGAAGAATGTAAGGAAAGTTATTATTTCGATTTAATGCAACTCTCTTTGGAAGTCACTAAGGAGGTTAAAAAGATAAGAAAAGAGAGAGTTACAGGGAAGAAACTAAAGATGAAATCAAAGAAGAAAAGGAAGATAGCCCGAAACACTTTGACACATTCCTCCCTCACTATGAAAATAAGAAAGGTATCAAGAATCCGCTCCTTTGAAAAACCCTCGACCCCATGGGTAAAAAAAGCGCAAGAACATAACCAGGACGTTAATAAAGAGGAATTATTCCTACATTTTGGATTGGTTTTAATTACAATAAAGAGCAGGCCATATATAGATATTAGAAACACGCATCAACATAATGTTCTAGGCTTCACTGTAACTGGATCAGAGTAATAGGCTAGAACCAAGGATGAAACTTATCAAACCCCCAATAAAAGGAGCAATTTCGAAGGGAGAGTAGGGTGTTAAAGTTAACCGTTCGGAACTCACTTACATAAATGTAATTTTCATGGTGCTCGAGGATACGACAAGTAGTCCCCATAGATCATTACCTTGGGATCAGTGTAGTTTGGAAAGCCTTTATGGATGCCACCGGTGCTTGGTTACATAACTAAGGAGGGAACATCGTGTTAGTGAAAAAGGATAATGGAAAGGATCATAATCATATAATGCCTCCAAAATGAACAGTCAAAGCACATAGATTTTGCGATATAGAGGCACCTATAACATTCCTCCTTTAGTCCATAGAAAGGTGAAGATGATGACTGTAAACAACCCACTACCAGAACAGCTTAAGATTTTAGGGGCCCGTAATACAAGAAATATGAAGTATGTGTGCAAAATGCATTTGAACGTTGAAAGGCCGCAAAAGCCAGAAGAAGGAGCAAAGGATTAGTCACGGTATAGAACTTTTAGCCTTCCTAGTCAGCAACAAGACTCTTAAATAAAGAAAACGCTCTTGGGAGGCAACCCAAGTGTAGTTTTTTCTTTTCCCAGGCATTTAGGAGGTGACGTGTTTTAAAATTTCATTACTGTTTGTTTATTATGTTGTGACTGAAATTTGAATCATGCTTTGTTAGTTTATAACATTCGTCTTATTTGCATCAAATGGTATTTTGCGTAACAAAATAAGTTTAGGAGAATATTTACTTGATTTATTAATAACCATAATTCCAAACATTTAAAATAATTTGATTAGATTAAATCGCGCCAGTTTTGATTCATAAGAGATGATAAATGACTAATTCCAGGTTTATATGCAGTATTATCTGCTTCAGAGGGTGGTTTCTAACTAATATAATTGCGTGCAAGAAATTCTCATTTAGAAAACAAGAAGAATTATTACCCAGGACTCAGGGAGACGATTAACCACCCAATCCGATCGGCTTCGCATCGACCATTAAAGTGAAAATATACGAAATTTTATTAGTAAGGTTATGAAAAAATAAAATGTGCTAATATATTGAAAAGGTAGATTCTTTTGAAAACCAGCATAAACCTAGTGGTTATATCGATTACTCTCATCCTATCTATACAGTTTTCATAAGAGTCAAACCGCCTAAATTCACATTATAATTATAATCTATCTGCCATTTTATGCTTGGTTTAGTTGTCTTTGATCTTTGAATACAGGTTATATTTGTACGAGAAAAAGCTTGGAAATTCTTAGAAGTTTGCAATGATGATTCTTGATGAGAACTGAGTTTAAAACCAGATATCGCATGTTTTTCTTCTCCATTATTGACAAACCAGGGGAGTACTGGCATTTTTCTTTCCTTGTTTTCTTATCCCTTTTATTCGTTTTGTTAATTATATTAAACGGGTACTTCTATAGAACAATGGTGACAAGTTTTTCAACTTACGTGCAGGGGAAATAAAGCCCTAAAACTATACCTTTCATTTTGCCATTTGCTTTGTTTTCTTAAAATGATTGCGTAGATATATCAGAACATATCATAAAAAGGATAATTTTTGGCCAAATATTAAAAAACATTGTTATGACACATAGCCAACGAAAAATCAATATATGATAGCGTCTCATGGATAGGAATGTGTATAGCTAGCACAAAAACCCTCAAAATTCCACCCCAAAATTGTGAGGTTCGCCTTTAGATCTTTAGGAATTCATGTATCCATTATTATTACCCAAGATAATTTATACCTTTAGCTTGTACCGAGTTAAGGTTCGAATGCAGTCATATTGTGTCTATTACGTCGTTACTGATGTGGTAAGTGTGTTCTCGGTCGCCTTTTCTGGAAACATTGGTATCGGTATTAATATATATGAGATGTAGTGAAAGTATAATTAAATTCAAGAACTGTTTTTGGATGCATTCCCAAGACCGCATAGTTAATATTAGGATTTGCTAGAAAAAGTGGCACTACAAAAAGGTATTGTATCACCGATGTTTTTATGCACCTGTAATTCTTTACAAGGATACGACAAACGAACATATAACAAACTCCCACACCCTTGCCAATGTCACTCCTTTTTAAGTGACGATACCCCTAGTACAAGCCTTCAAGCCTATCCTTATCAATTGTTTCTCTTTAATTATTTAGTTAAGCCCGGACTATTAAAGAAAGAGCATAGCAACCCTAAAACCGATCGTGTACACCCAAATCGCCTTAGCCAACCTTGTATGTACTCGCTTTTAGACATTATTTTGTTAAATCGAGTAAATAATTTGGAGTACACTGTTGTTGCTTAATACCGTAAACCATGTAAATACAGGTACTGGGGACGATTGTCGAATCATGGTAGTATACATCTTATTAAGCATTGGAGGGAAGAAGTAATTTATTACCCCCAATAGAGCACAACTAAAGCGACCATGGTTGTTTGTGATCCACCTCAAATCGGGTCCATTAGTTAGATTGTTAAATATCGAAGTAGTTAAAAGTTCAAGTGAAGGGTGTATCTATAAACCCCCAGAGTATTATATGTTAAGCCATGGCATGGGTAAAAGTTTAACGAAAAAATTATATTAAAACAAAAGCAGTAAAAAATGTGCGGGCCGCCATTTGCTTAAAGTATAATAATTAGAGTCAAGAAAGAAAAAGAAAGGAGGATTTATTTAGAAGTTGTGTAGATTATGTATATTTTGTCCGAGTCTATTGACATAGCAACCAAACAACGTGTATACTTATATAATAATTAGCTAACCCTTTCAATCCCAAATTCACCCAAAAGTCACTCCCCAAATGTATCCCATTCATTTTCGTTTCCACTAATGTTATCTTACACCTACACCCCACAACCCTTTAAAAGATCTCTTTCACAGTAATGAATAATGCTTGCGCCTAGCGGTGGAGATTTGATCCTTTACCAAGCCTATGTTAATTTATATGTTATGACAGGTAATGAGTGTTGATTTTTCGTTTACCCATTATGTATAAAATTTATTTTACAACCCGAGTGAAAGAGAGAGGAATCTCAAACATTATGTGATGTGCTAGTATCTACATTCATGCTTATAATTAGGATGTCTAGAAGATTGTGTGTTTGTAAAATACTTTTAAATTAGAGTAGGGTTAAATGACCCTCATTTGCTATTGTCTAGGTAGAAACGCCTATTTTCTTGAGACAAGCAAATCCCACGTGTCAGGGTATTTGCATGAGGAGTCTTTTTTACACTATAAACCATTGGACAAAATTAACCCCACTACAATCATGCAAATATGCCCCATTAAACTGCATAATCGATAGTTTTTTTAGGTTTTAGCACTTTGGAAGACTTTTAGAAAAATACACGTGACTTAGGGCTCATTTGTGAGAAAGAAACCATACAAAGAATTACGAACCGTACACCAAATCTCATGATGACTTTTGCAACAGTGGCTGAGAGACGGGAGCGCATATGCATAAATCATCGCCGTGCGTGATCAATACTAGTGACGGCATCAGGAATATGGCGACAGCGTCAGGACGTGGCCGACTTAAAAAGGATCTAGAATCGTCTACGTAGCGATGACGTCAGGATTGCAAAGCAACGTCGTCGCGTCGACAACTCTATAAATATAAATCCGTTTTTAGGGTTTTAATGTGCAACTTTAGGATAATTTTGTATAACCTTAAGGAAACGAACCCTAGTCATTTAGGAGCTTTATAAGTTGTTTTTAGGCCCTCAAACCCCCTATTGTACTATCTTGAATCCAGCTCTTAGAACAATGTAGAGGATGTTTATCTTTAATCATTCAATATGTCAATGTGTGTTAGATTAATTTATCTTAGCTTGCTTTATTTAAAACATTCAGTCTAACCCCTCCTTTGTAATTTCTAATATTGCATGAAACATAGGTTTTAGATCCATTTTTGATGTCGCTCATGTTGTGAATGTGCGCGTTAGCATATAGAAAACCACCTTTTCAATATCGCTGTTGAATGTCTAGGGAAACAACGGAGTATTGTGAGAAAGGATACCATCGGTAACAGTCTTCATACTACCTTACCCACTATATGGTTGATCCCTCTTAAGTTATTTCACATGCATTTAATATACTCTTAGGGGCCTTGTAATAGTCTTCATACTACCTTACTTGTGCGTTGCCTTAACGGAATATTAAATAGATGGCAGATTCGTGTAATCCGTTCATGACCTAAGAAATACTTACACAGATCATCACGAGTATGACAAAGCAACGGATCTAGGAGAAGCAATCTGAGGAGTAGTGCATGATTAGGTAAATACATTTACTTATCATACAAGTTATCACCAGTAGCATAAATTATAATTAGTTTAGTTATTAGTTAAACAAATCAACCTCTCAAACCATAGATTTACCTGCTTTCATAAAATATAAAAACACAAAAATAATATTCTCTTAACCTCTAGAATTATGTTAGACCGTGATCAAGCCTTCCCAACCTATTCCCATAGAAAACGATAACAACCCCTGAGTCTTGCTTATACTACACTGCAATGATTAGGTACACTGCCTAGGGGATTGTAAAACTTCATGTGAAGTCTTCACAACCCTCACATCAGTCTTCCCGAGTTAACATTATATATAGAATTAACATTTGGCAAAAGATAAAGCATATCAATTTCATTAATACCATCACTCGGAGTAGCATTAAATAAAGAACATTACTCTTAGAAACTGAAACTCCATAATCCGTAAAACATTAGATAAAACTATTTCCAACCAAACATGAAACTCAAACAACACCTCTAGTAATAGTAGGTGCATAATGGCAATTGTCTAAACAAATCACTAGGCCATTAGGTAAAACTAAGTCAAAACTTCCAATAGCTTCTACTTGTTTCAGCTTTCTTGCTCCTCTAAGACCATGTTTTGTATTACAAATATGAGTACCACAACTAGTGTCATACATCCAGGATTTAGTAGGAAAAGAAAATAATTCTATTACGAAGATATTTGAAGAACTAGCAGTGCCAACTTGCTTCTTCTTCTTAATCAACTCAACAAGGTAAGCAGGACAATTCCTTTTACAATGTCCCACCTCTTTACAGTGGTGGCAGGTGTCATCTTGTGTCGGGTGTTCTTTAGCAGAAGGTTTAGGGTTTTTAGGCTTAGGGATATAACTTTTATCCTTTCCCTTACCTTTCCCTTTACCCTTCCCTTTAGCATTAAACGATTTCTTATTGGATTTCTGGATTCTACCACCTTGAATTGCCATTACTTGTGGTGTAGCATCCTTTTTAAAGTAAACCCTTCTCATACTCAATAAGTAGAGCATGTAGTTCACCAATCGTCTTTCCCATGTTATGCTTATTGTAGTTTCTTACAAAACCAGCAAAGTCACTAGTGAGACCATTCATAATTAAACCAACATTAAAATCTCGTGTGAGCACATAACCAAGATGTTCCAGTTGCACCACATAATTCTTCATCTTAATGACATATATGGGCCAACTGGTTTTCCCTCTTTTTGTTTGCAAGCATGGAAAGTTTGGATCAGGTCAAATCGCTCCACTCTAGCTTGTTTCTCAAACATAGATTTAAGCTCCTAAAGCATTTCATAAGGTGAGGAATTTTCAAACCGTCTTTGAAGTTCAAGAGTCATACTTTCGAGCGTAAGACAAGCAACCTCATTATGAGCATCATAAACCGCATTCCACTGCGCAAGTACTTGGAATCAGTAGGTGGAGGAGGGGAAATAGGTTGTTCAGTGACAAACAGTTTCTTTTTAACTCTCAAGACCATCTTAGGTGAACGAAACCAATCATTGTAATTTGAACTAAAACAATTTTCTCTTTCAAACATCGACCTGAAAGCTGAATGGTTTATGTTTTAGACAGGTAGTTCCATTTACAAAACATAGTAAGTTCAAGAATTAGTATTTTCGATAATACTCCTTAAAAAAATTAACTACCCATGTTTAAATCTATAAACAATTAATTTTCTAAGGCCTAGGATCCAACTTGACATACCACAATCACATCAGTTGATCTGCTAGCAATGGTGTATTCAAAAGGTAATTGACGATCAATAATTGCCACCGGTGCAATTCCTAGAACATTATAGGACTTACTTTATTACATTAATATACTAGTAAGCATGTTTTATCCCGTCTATGCCTCGAGATAAGGTCTCACCCGCTTACCTCGATTAAGTCGTCCAATCAAGAAATGTGATTATGTGACACCAACGTCTCACGAAGAGTGTATAATCACCTTTGGTTTGCAATCTAACTACGTCTCACGCAATGTAAAAGGCAAATGCAAGTGTTCTTACAAATTGGATGGAAACAACTTATTTAAAAGGGTATTTTTATTTGGCGTGTCAAATATGTACGATAAAGCATGCATACATCTTCGTATCATAAATTTTAATAAAAACTTTGCTCAATTAAGTTAGTTATTATGGTATCACTTATTTTCTATACATTTCATGTATAAATAGTGTTACCTTTAAAATTTGACGATTCAACGTGTTTTCAACTCTAAAGAATTCATATTTTATCGCGGGAAAAGATTAAAGAATGATTAAAAACCATTCAAACCCTAGACCATTCGCGCTTCCTAAGTAATTGCAAGATATCAAGGATTTATAGAGTATATAAACCTCAAACCCTTGGTAATATGCCTTGCAACTAAATAGTACTTGTGCAAATTACGTCATTGATAAAATTCAATCTTTAATTTAAAACATAATATAAACATATTAAATTGCAAGTCTCGTCGTGGGAAGTTAAGGTATGAGTCCTAACATTATAGATAACCACACCCGATTGACACACAAGACTTCACAATTAATAGTCTATAATAAATCTTATTTCATAGTTATTAGTCATGTTTATAATTTTATTTTCGAAAAACCCTTTTGTTTTCTCACAAGTCAATACTTAAAACAAAACTATATAAACAATAACTAATACACATAACATTTATTTAACCACTTAACAATTAAGTCATGCAAACATTAATGATGATTCTAATTATCGAATAATTAACCTATGTACATATTCACATAAGGCTCCTTTTTTCAATGAATCGGGCCACATCCATCGATATATTCGATTGCGTAATCCTTATATAAATAGTACCACATAGCACATAAAAGCTGATAAAAAATTTCAGTCGACTTCAGGCCCCGTCAGGACATAGTTAGGGTCTTCCCCAGCTTTTGCAGTAAACTACAAAGTTGTAGCTTACTCAGTCGTGGATCTATCATATAATTTTCAAATTTTTTTAACATTCGATGAATATTTTATGAATATTTTCGTAACAATTTGTCTAACAATCCGAAAAACAAAAAAATATTTTAACTTTTACGTCTATAATCATCAAATTGCATGAACATTCGATTAACAATTAACAATTAACAAAGAAGCAAGAACGGACCAATTAACAATTAAAAGTCGAATATTAACACTTTAAAATTTCATGCAACCTAGGGTTTCATCTAATTAGTTTTACTATTAATCAAGATCCAATCTTTATAAATAAAACCCCAAAGGGCTTAAAATTAATCAAGAACCCTAATGTTCAATTTTACTCTTTGTAATTAGAATTCTATACGATGGCTCTGATACCACTGTTGGGGTTTTGGAACTAATAACCATTTAAATCACGAGTACGCAGCGGAAAACATATAAATATGTATAGAATAATGTAATCAACAAAGAGTTCAAGAGGTGTGTACCTTTTAGCAATAAACGAACACCGTCTTGAATATACGCGTGTGTATAAAGCTAATACCATGCGAAAACTAAATAAGTTACCAAAGTAGATAACCTCTATGGTATGCATACACTACACGTCACTGAGATACGCTAGGATGCTTGTCCTTCCTTCACGAATAAAACAACCGAACACTATGTTCTTGCTTCTTTGGTTGGTACGATCGGAACAAAAAGGCCCTTAGGGTGTCCTTTTTACCGAAAGTCAACACACAAGGAAAAGGGGAACCTGCATTCAATTAATACACGCGTATTATATCATGTATGTATGACAGCATATCCATACATGGAGAATCTACATGCACTTAATTTTCATACATAGGATTTTAGGGTATTGAATGTCGTGAGATGTGTATGTATTATCGTTTTTTTATTAATGAACTAATAGGGTTCATTATATAGCCCAATGACTTGGTCTCTAAGTCATAATACAACACCTTCTCTTGTTTACTAGAAACGACATTCGAACCCTCCTACTTTTCTTGTTCGATCGGTCACAACCAACACCCCATGGGTTTGGTTTTTGTACTAACAAGTCCTTCACTTGTTAATATATTTTAATTAATTATAACGTCTAACGTTTATAATTAACGACAAATATATTAATTACATTAATAAACGTATCCTCTGTGTAAACGCGTGCGCCCCCATAGACTCACATAATTTCTCGAACATATATTATTTGATATATGTACATATCCCAACAGGTTATCTCACCCCAAGTATTGGGCCAAAATAAGTTTTAAATACCAAAGGAACTAATTATTCGTAAGCTAATAAGTAAATTAACTAAAACCTTAAAATAAATGAAGAAAACAAGATCACGCGGCAATGACGAAAGGAAAGAATAAACAAGTTTTGCTCTTGATCAAGGGCGGAGCTATATGGAGACCAAAGAAGGTGGTGGCCCTCCTAGAACATTTTGAGCTAATGTACTTTTTATGCCTTTTTTTGTGTAAAAAATTTATAGTTTAGGCTTTGAACCCCTTATTATACAAGTGTTTTACTGATGGCCCTCCTTGAATTTTTAGTGAAGCTCCGCCGCTGCTCTTGATGTTTGTGTTCAAAACCATATTATTTTAAGGATACATTGGTTTGAAGAAATTAAAAGCTATTCGTATAATTAAGGTGAGTTTTCATGTGCTTTTAAACTGGGTTGCACTTTTTATTAAAAAAGATATTATAATGCAAACTTATTTAAATGATCATTATTTTGCTACGTGTTTTGATTGTTTGGTTTTATGCAAAAGTTGTGAAATTTGATATGTTCATATAAAGTGTTGTTATTAAATGTATATGTGGTATCGTGGATATATGTTGAACGATAACAAAATGATAAATGTTACATGGTAAGAGCAAACAAGGTCGGGTTTGCCATTTATATATAAAAGAGTGATATACTGTAAGAGCAAACAAGGTCGAGTTTGCCATGTATATATTAAAAGAGAAAATATTGTAAGAGCAAACAAGGTCGGGTTTGCCATATAAAAAGAGAAAATACTGTAAGAGCAAACAAGGTCGGGTTTGCCATGAAAAAGTGGGTTAGTTTATTTATAAGGAATGTTCTTATATGTTGAATTAACCAAACAGAAATATGAATTGTTGGAACCATTGAACCGAACGAAAATATGAATTGTTGGAATCGTTGAACACAACGGAAATATGAATCGTTGGAACCGTTGAACCAAACGGGTAAAAATATGAAATGTTAGAACTGTTGAACCGAACGGAATTGTGAATAGTTGATATATGTCGTATCGCGATATAAGTCGAAATGTTGGTTTATATTAAATTGTTGATATTTGAGTCGTATATGAATATGTGGTATTTGAATAGCACTTATATGACTTTTAACAAATTGCATGATTGATTTACAAGTCTGTTATTATAAGAAAAGTGTTTAATATTATATAATTCGTTTCGTATGTGAAAACTATGAATTCTCACTAGGCCTTTGGCTGACCCAAAACTCTTTTAAAACTTTTGCAGCCCAGATGAGCTGCTTTAGGAATCAAGAGATTATTTGGGCCTGACTAAGAGTAGACGCTTCCGCTGATATAAGGTAAATTAACGAGATTAACGCTCCGAAAAGTGGGGTGTTACATAAACACGTCGAAAGTTTAATAAAACTCACTTGGCGTTATATAATGAATATTAATTATTAGTTAATAGTTTTATTTTATGAAAAGAATTTGTAATGTATTTAATATTATTTGAACTAGTTTTAATACCCGTGCACGCACAGGGTTTAGACATTAAATTTTAATTAAGTATAACCATTATTTTAGTAATTGTAAATGTGAGTTTCTCTTAATTTAAACAATTAATAAATGTTTCATACCATATTAAACAAAGAATGTTAATCTCTATGTTTGTCAATTACATTGTTGTGTGTTAATAATAATTTAGCCGTATTTAATTTTAAAACTTGTGTACGCATGTGATAAACTTATAAAATGGAATAACAATGAGTCTTTATTGAATGCATATAGTAAAAAAAATTGAATATTCTTACCTAAACTCATAAAGAGGAAAAACGTGAGTTGTTCGTATACGTACAACATCGTCTTTTTATTTATATACACAATAATTCGTGCTTTCATTTTGATATTAATAATCTTGTGCATATATATGTTGTATTTTTAAAACAACATATATATTGTATTTTTAAAATATAAAGTCTAGGGGTACAAAGTCTAAGGGGTTATTTGTTTATTTTTTGAAGTTATTAAAAAACATAAAAACTTATAAATTTACATTTAACTCCATATTATTTATTTAAAATTCAACCACTAAAGTTTTATTAATTGCCTCATCCTTTTTAAAGTTTCTGTTTTCATAAATTTGACACATATTTTTATGTGTTTTTTTCTACATCAACTTCTTCTACAAAAATTTTCAATTGTGACCAAATTAGATTCAATTTTGATTTTTTTAACCAATCAGATCGCACGATTTTGCCTACTTATCAAAATCAAGCGTTCTGATTGGTCTAATTTTCTTTTTATAAGATCAAATCTCATAGAAAACTCTAAAATGGTGTGATTCTTTTATCTCTATCTCTACTACATATAATGGGTGAAGCCACAATTGTTGAAAGTTGAAAGTTGAAAACTGAATTTTATTATTGGAAATGTTGGTTGAAAACTCAATTTTATTACTGAAGCAAATACATGTATATTGAAAGTTGAAAACTGAATTTTATTATCGGAAAGTATTGAATATTATGGCTGGATATGTATAAGTAAATCAATACGAATGGCTGGACATGTATATTGAAAGTTGAAAATTGAATTTTATTATTGTACCTTTAATACTAAAACGCAGGATTGTTGTTTCGAGGTGGGTACAATAAATGCATTTAATCCGACCCACACGGCTAGCTGCTAAAATGCAAGATTTTGACCCGTTTCTTTAATACTATTAATTATATTTTGCCCCGCCCCAGTTTTCTATAATTCTCCATCCGTATCTCTCTCACATCTCTTTTATGGCTGCCATCTGGATTCCATTTTCATTGATGATATACATGATGTGGATACGTGTCATTTTAGGGATCTCTCACGTACACCTCTCTCTCTCTCTCTCTAAAACATAAAACACACAGTCGTTGTGCCGATGGTGTTCTGGATCCCTCTCTAAAACACGTATTTGTAATTGTAGTCCTTGGAACAACAATCATGCGTTTTAATATTAAAGGTACAACATAACAAGGTATTTTCACCCTTTGCATGATGTTTCTTTCAATTATCATAATTAATTAGGGTTAGGGTTTTGGGTTTCCTGATAATTATGCTAATTGGTGGCTTAAAGATCGTGCTTTTGGTTTCCTTGATTAATCGGTGACTTAATTAATTAGGATTACAGTGATGATGGTTGTCTTTTTTTGAGGGTTAACTGAGTTACTTTATGGTTGGCCACGCGATTGAACACAATTAGCAGATATGGTTCAAGGTTGCTTATACTTTATGCCTATATGCTTATTCGACGCCACTAATCATTTTGTTGCCGCTGTAAATGGTGTGTGACGATAGTCACGTGTGTGTGACGACGATCATAGGGTCGTAAGCTGAGGTTGTGATGAGTTTACATGGCCTTCGTTACATTTGAGGTTGTCCGCAACTTGGCGGGGCAGCCTTTTAGGTTTGCAGCCATGCCGGATGTATCCTCTTTTTCACATGTAGTCCCTTCTTTGAGCCTGTGCTTAAAAAATGAAATGTTGATTGTAATGTTGTATTATCGGGTTCAAAGTTTTGTGCGTTCACTGTTAACGAGGCTGTGATGAGTTTACACGGGCTCGGCTAAAGTTGAGATCGTCCGCAACTTGGCGAGGCAGCCTATTAGGTTTGCAGCCATGCCGGGTGTATCCTCTTTTTCACCCGTGCTCCCCTATCTGAGCCGAAATTATGCCTTTCCCCTACGTGGTGAGAGGGAAGTTCCTCGCTTTTATGGGCTTATTATACTTTTAATATTAAATCGCAGGATTGTTGTTCCAAGGCGGGTATAATAAATGCATTTAACCCCGACCCGGCTAGCTGCTAAAACGCAGGATTTTGACCCGGTTTCTTTAATACTCTTATTGATCGTACTAAGCGATCTGAACTTTATGAGTTGTATGTTTCGCTTTTTATAATAGATGCGAATGTTGGTGATACTGACTACTAGAGGTTATGATGTATTGAAACAGGCTTGATTTAGGTTATGGTTGTTCGCATCTTGGCGGGGCAAATTATCAATTTTGCAGCCATGGCGGATGTATACCTTTCCTCGATTTTTTACCTATCTGAACCTCACACTTGACTGTGCTTGATTTTAATGTAGTCTTGACGGCCTTGGCGGGTGTTCTTATGTGTTATTGATCAGCACATCCACTCTAAGCCAACCCAAAAAATATAGGCTTTTGTCGCCTACCGTGATGGGTATTGGTAGTATGTATAATATAATTTTTTTCACGTTTCCAGATGGATACATGATGGAAGGGGCTATGCTATTGATATTGATTACAAGAGGCCGTGATGAATTTAACCAGGTTCATTTAAGGTTGTGGTCGTTTGTATCTTGGCGAGGCAAATTATTAAGTTTGCAGCCTTGGCGGATGTATCCCCTTCTTTGATTTTCAAATATAAAAGTTTTCGTAGGGTCATTTTTATAACTCTTCATCTTTTAAAGAACGGGTCCGGGTACGGGTTTTTGTTTTGACTCGTTTTTGGGTCAAACGAACTCCGTTTTCGGTCTAGTCTTTTTCATTCTTCGTTATTTGACCCGTAGAGTAGTTTAGAAGTGAAAAATTTTCCGTAGGGTTATTTTTAAAGATTTTAGGTTTTCCCCCTTTTGTACGGGATTCGGGGTTTCGTTTTCTAGTTTAATTTCATAATTTTTAGGTTTTTCTTAAACGTTTAGGTCCGTTATTGTTTAATTTGACTTATTCAACTTCCCAAACTCATTCCTTCCTTCAAACTCAAATCTTCGATCGTATCGATTTACCATTCCAGCCTCGTTGGGGATTTACGACCCGGGAAAGCTCTATACTACTTCTCGGTATCATTGATTGTTGGTTTTTACACTTCTATATATATTTTATATTTTATTATATTTTATATATATTTACGGTGTGAATCCGGCACGATCAATCCCCTTATTTGATTTTCAACATGTCTGAGCCTCACACTTAATTATGCCCGATTTTGATGTAGTAGTCACAGCCTTAGCGTGTATAAAAAAGAAACCAAAAAGGGTTTAGGGTCCGGTTCTTGGGGTAAAAAGGTGATCACTAGGAATGAAGGTGGATGGGGTGCCAAGAAATTAGTAAATGATTCCGAGAAGGTCTATTAGATCTCTCTCTCTTTCTCTTTCTAATTGCATCTCAGATCTATTTGATCATTTAATGGCAGTTTGATGCCGGGATGATAATCCTTCTTCTTCCTAAAAAATTAGATCTTGCATTAAATTGCATATTTTTTTGGAATGCATTTAATCCGACCCACCCGGCTAGCTGCTAAAATGCAGGATTTTGTACACATGCAGTTTTGAATGTGCTTAACAATATGGCTTCAATTCAAGGTAATTATAGTTTATTGATTAAGCACTAAATTATGATAAATAAACTGTTAAGCACATTTAAAACTGCATGTGTTTGTTTAAAACCTAGCTTTGTTCAATCAATTATGATAAACAAACTGTTAAGCACAGTTTCAATCATAACCGTTCGTTCAATCAGACAGGAAAACATATACCTTGGTTAATTGATTGAAACATGGCTTTGTTCTGTTTGTTTAAAATTATGATTTGTGGTTCGGACTTGCTTATATTGTCGGCTTATGCTCCTTCGATGCCTTCGCTCTTTTCGTTGCCCCTATCATGGCGTGCGACGATACGACGGTTGTGTGACGATGGTGATATGCTCATTGGCTGCAAAATAAACCGACTGATAGCGTATGAATTGTTACACTTTGGCAAGCGTGTAGTTTGGCCATTGTGTGCTTAAATTTAAAACGAAAAAAATTCACTTATTTTGCGAGTTAAATCGAGTCATATCTTGGCGGGGCAGCACGAGTATGTGTTTGCAGCCATGTTGGGTCGAAGCCCATTTTACCCAATGTGGTTCGATGTTGCTCGACAACCTTATGTAAGATTGATGGTTTGGGCTTGCTTATGCTTTTGGGTTTTGGCCTGCACATGTTTTCTACCCATGGTTGAGCTGTCAGAAAATAAAGAATAGCTAATGCTTATAACTGTATCAACTATGCTCATGTCGTTTTCAAGTCGTTTGTTTGGGGTTACTTATAATTTCACCTTTTGGCTTGCATATGTTTGTGCTCATGTTTGAGCGTTATTTGTTGGCGATGATGGCATCTATTACTAATGGCGCGTTGTTTGAGGGTGTACCTAGACTGGCGGGGCAGCTACGTCATACCAGTGGCTGCAACCATTTTGGTTCCCTCAATACATCGTAGTTCTTTGTCTGAGCCTTGCTTCCGTCTCAAAAAAAAATTTGGGCTGCTCTTCTTTGTAATTCAGAAACTGAAGTATTGGAAATTAGGCGTAAAACAGGTTAGTTTCGACTTCTTATTGAAAATGACTTCTGTTTGGACTAAAATTATTATTTTAGCAGCTTTATGTCATGTCGTGATCACCTTTTGCCCACTAAGTTTGTTCTTTTGGTCCCGGAAGTAACATTTATGAGTATCATGCACTTTCTGTTTAAAACTTTTTGCAGGAAGATGTGGTGGTTACAAAATTTGATGATAATCAACAACCTGATAAAATGGACATCGAGTCTGATTGTAGCACCCCAGCATTCTGCAGCAATGAAAAGGAAAAAAATGTCATCAAAGAACCACAAAACAAAGATACCAGACAATAGATTATGGCCGTCATAATTGAATAGAGAAAAGCATTTTTCAACGTCTGTTTGGCTTATCAGGTCTGTTTATTCCAGCGTATTTTGGGCTTAAATACTCCAACGGAACCTCATAATTGTATGTTTCTTATGTATTCGTTACATATTGCAAGCTTTCTAACAAAGCAGGAGTTATAACTCCTACACTTGGTGCGCCTATACCTATACTTTTGACGTTTGATGCTGCTGTCGACCCGTTGCTTGCACTAAATCTGTCATGCTAGCTGTCAGATACATGATTGACCCAATCATGCTATGAATTTTTGTTGATCAACGGGGTGTCTACGCATATCTCATCCAGCCTTAGGTGTATTAGCCAATGGTGTACCAATCTAACATAGTTTATACATCCCATGCTTGTTAAGAATATCTAAAGCGACTTTGCCTTGGTTAATAAAGATACTCCGAGGGGTTGACGGATCAAAATCCAAGAAAGAACTCATTTCCCATCATAGACATTTCAAACTTCCTGTGCCTAAGTTTTTTTAAATTTTTTAGAAAGTTTTGGGTTTGTAGACCTAAAAATTATGTCATCAACATAAATTTGCACAAGAAATATTTCATCCACGTATCTCATTTTAAATAGAGTTGGGTCTGTTGTACCTTTAGAGAAACCTTTATATACTAAGAATTTTGAGATTTTGTCATACCACGCCCTTGGAGCTTGTTTGAGTATGTATAAAGCTTTCTTCAAACGGTAGATTGAGGATACAAATAAGTCACTTTTATAGCAACATTTATCCATTGTATACTACCCATTTTGTATGATTATTGTAAAAGATTTGTTAATTAACGTTTGTATTTAATATTGCAGTAATTAGGAGGTACTGGTGAAGTTATGCTAAAAGGCACACATTTTGGAGCATAAACGAAGAGTTCAAGAAAGTCTACTGATCTGACAGCAAATACGCCGTATTATTCTAGACCTATACGACGTATCCAAGACTTTGACGAATCAAAAGACCATTGTCTGACTTTGAAGAATACCCGTATCACGTCAACATATACCCGTAAAAAATACTTGTCAACGAAGAAAAATCAACTGTTTTACCTCAATATGCCGTATCCATCAAGAAGATACGGCGTCTCCTGCCCTACACTTTACAAGTAACCACAAGGATTAAGACCCCAAAACTCGTATCCAGGAGACATCAATACGCATATTCACGAAATAGTAATAAAAAAATTCGGTAAGATATCAAACAGTGGTCCCCTTAACTCCAAGAAATCCCCAAAATCCGTATCCCCTCATTGCTCGATAACGCGTATCGACCTTTTCCATACCCATAAATAGACGACCTAAAACTCAGTTTAGGTATGCAAGTGAATCCTAAACCACCAAGTTTAGACCAAGAAATGATCAGAAGACATAGAAGCGTCAGAAAAGTAGCCACAAGATCATAGAAAACTCTTGTATCTTTGCGCAACCGAATACGCTTCGATGAGTTTCTTATTAATCGAGTTCATATATCAAACCGTGTGGTATTTTAAACAATGACATTTGGCTGATTACCTTAAGGAAACAGCCATTTTATGTAAGATCTAATGTTTGGTTTGAGTTTATCACGATGCTTAATTTATTGTTGATTGTTGTTTAGGGTTATCAATTAGATTCATTTACGTGCTTAAGTATGCGACCTTATCATTCAACTGGGTCTAGTCCCTACATATTTAATGCACTGCAACTCGGTGGTTGTTTGGGGCCATAGGCTGAGTCTTAGTTAGCTCTCTATATTTAGGCAATTTAATATACTAGAATCATAGGATCACAAATATTGACCTATCCTTGCCTTTAGTTTAGTGAGCTTAGTTGAGCCATAAGGTGACCTTGGTATCAACGAGTACGTTCTTATTCTATTGGTAAGGACTCGGACAGTGGACTACTAGTATATAAAGAGCCGTTAAGCAGTAAGTGGGTAAAGTCTCGATGAGCTAGGGTGGGTTTAGTAAGAGCACAATTACTTAGATCCTAAGATAGATTATAATCAACACAAGGATGCTTTATGTGGATGCGTCTAATTATGACAGAATTGGCATGTCTAGTTCTTAGGAAGAAGTACCGCCTAAGTCTAGGAATGATATGCCCTTCGAGATAAGACAATCATTGCACTAAATAAACAAACCTGCATTTTATCAGATTATTCATGGTTGATACGTTTTCCTTACATTAGTTTTTGACCGCTTCTCTATCGTTTGTTTGTCCATCTTGTGTGTGTTTATATTGCTTTTACTTGTCATCAAAAACCTTAGGTTAGATACCAAAACCGTGCCAGAGCCCTCAGCTGAAACACCCCTTTTTTGAATTAGTTTTAGGTCTAACAAGAAACTAAAATACTTTTAGAATTAGGAATTTAACGCTCCCGCTCTTAGATTGACACCCTAACTTACCATGAAATTCCATCTGACTCGAGTACACTGGCCCGTTAAAGATGTCTGTTTTTAAGGGTATAATGTCGCATAAAATAAATAGTAAAACTTGATTACATAAATAACACCTACACATCAACACATCAACTTTTGCGCCGCAGCCGAGGAATGAAGTGTTTATTCTTGATTTTTATAATAATGTTTTAGTTAAGATTTAATTAGTTTAGATTAATTTGCTTATTTGTGTGTTTGTTTTTGTGTGTTTGATTTCTGAATTGTATATTTTTGCATATTGTGTGTTGTATGTCATTATTAGCAGTTCCGCTGTAACGTATCTTATGAATTCATAATACGGCGTATTAATATATCTGGATACGGCCGTATAATTATTTTTTTCAAACCAATATAGCGTATTCGACTCTTATCATCAAAACGACTATTCAGTTTACTGAATACGGCGTATTACACTATTTGACAGTCTTCTTTCTAGCGAATTTATAGACAAGTTAAAATGGACGACTCAAACACTACTATGGAGGACACTATCAGGCTGGAGGAAAAAAAGCTCGTAGGCCGTGGTAAGGAGTATAACTGGGAAACTGCAACGTATTGGAAAAACTGGGAATAATGAAGACTTCACAACCTTGATCTGTTGAACTTGAATTCCCAGCTATAGTCTTTAAACGACACGTAACATCAAAATCAGCATCTCGTATGAGCCTACGTAAGTACTCCTTAACAAACGATAACATTACTTTAGAATATCGTTGACCGAATTCCGACAATGGAGTGAAATTATAAATGAAGAAAACTAAGGTAATTTATGACAAAAATTCATTTTCATACAAAATAATTTCTGTCAAACAATTTAAAAATGGATGCGGAAAATGTAAATGATAGAGTCAATATTCGTTTGCTTCCGATCACCCAAGCCTACGGACAGTTTTAATTTGATGATTAGACTCTTTAAAGATTTCGAGAAAGAATCCATCCATTGTTTACAATGATCTAAACTCCAAATCTAATTTAATTAACTACCCGATTTTAAACCCGAACATATCGATGAATTTAATTTGAAATATTACAACATCTTGTTCCGAAATGTGGATGAAGTGGAACAAAAACGTTTTAAACTTTAATGACTATTTCCTTGCAACGTTAGTTTATCTGATGATTAAAATCGGATAAGGACAAATGATGATATAAAATCAATATTAACACTCATTGGGGGATTTATCTGCAAACCGTTATTTTTTTTTGTACCGGATTAATAAATACCGATGATGGATGCCTATGCACATGGTCAAATAGCTATTGAAAACAAGTCATGTACAACTAATACATTTTTACAAAACTGAAACTTTTAATCAAGGATTAAATTTTAATAACAAGACTTGGAATCATCTTACAAGAATGCCATTATTTTCCTAATCAAGAATTTGTATGAGCCATTTGTCATCCTGTTCGACCCTAAATTATTTTTATAAGGATTGATTAAATTGGGGAAAGTCTAACTAAAAGACTATTATCTTAACAAAAGTCTTGCCGGAGACAATCCGGAATGTATTTTTAATTTTTACGAGGCTGTCTTCCTCAGACTGCATAAACGTCGTAGTCCCAAACCTACACGGATTACGCGTATTGATTATCTGGATGTTATCCAGTCTTTATTTTTAGCACAGTCTATACGACGTATTCATTAAATGAATACAACGTATACATGTATCAATACGACGTATCCTAGGGATTGGATACGGCATATTGACTTCCTGTACAGTTATAGGTATTTTTATTTCGGGTCTCTAACCAAAAGAATACACAGGATAGACATTGCATTGTTTTCTGAGAATTTACACATGCCTCGTAAAAGAAAAATTCGACATGTTGTGATTGTATTTACAAATATGGAAATCTTAAAGTGTTGGAGGCTTTGATTCCTCAAGACGGCTGTTCAACACACAATCTTGCTTTGTCTCGTTTAAAATTGATTTGGATTCTTTCCGTGAGACAATTGAAGTGGTGTTTCCTTGTTCTGGGATCCTTTATTTTTGTTTTAAATCATTGGGTTTAGACATTACTTCGGTGCTTCTTAATCCTTTCAAAATGGTAGTAACATACCCCTTTTGGGATTTCTTTCTATCAAAGAGTCATACCGAGGTTGATTCACGCGCGATACACTGTCGATCGAAAAGGTTTTAGCCGTTTCAACAATTTTGAAAATTTGTTCGAATGGAATCCTTTCGATTTCTATATCGAAGATATACTTACGAAGTTGTTCCAATTTATTAATTGGCATTAACCCTAGATCGTTGCCCCTGAGAAATTAATAAATACTTTCTACTCGAGCTCTATCATGAACTATTTACATTAGAACCCAATAAAAAAAGAAGGGTTCTAGTATAATAGAACAAACGACGTCAAGCCAAGAGCACCTTCATTCCTATATAAAATGGTGGATGTAACAATAAGAATCCACACTGGATCGTGTCCTTCAAGTCGCACGTTGCTTTCTACCACATCGTTTTAAACGAAGTTTTACCATAACATTCCTCTAATTTGGAACCATTATGGAATTGATTCAATTATGGAATCATGAATAGTCATTGGTTCAGTCGGTATAGAGACATAGTTATTTATATTTAAATATTTAATATTTAATATTAATAACATAGATAATTGGTGCGGTTGGAAATTTGCACATTGCAAATGAGAATGTATATTAGTAGTCAAAACTCATGTGATTTTACTACCGTCACAATTAATGGTGAATCCGAAGAACGAAGGAACTATCGAAGAAATTATCTGGAATAATTATAATCGTGAAGATGGTGAATCTACACCGAGATTTGAAGTATAGTTAGCAAAAAAAGAGAAAAATACAAAAAAGAGAGAAAGAAAGTTTGAAGATAATCGTTTCACAACTACCGAAGGAATTACACGAAGGATCGATTATTCGTTGATACGTCTAAAAAATCAACGATGTAGAGTATTGTACAAAGTGGAAGATATCGCCACTTACCTTGTATAGTATGTAAAGTTTGGGATGATTGGGAAGTTGACCGTTACGGGAACGCCAACTTAGGTTGTTGTTTTTGATCAATGATCAAGATGTTATAAATAGTTGTGTCTTTATCATTATAACGGTCGAGAAAAAGTGTCTAGCAACTTGTATTTTAGGCTTAATATATTTGTTTCTTGATTTTTATTTAAGAACAATTTACTTCCCTCTCACCTAATGATTAGCCGATGGTTTTACACGAATGAGGACTTGTTCGAACGTGCATGTCTATTCCGTCGTTACGACCATGTATGCATGTCTTAGCTGCCTCGTTGGTTTACGACTTTTGGTGAAAGTTAGAAGGTTCCTACCCTATATCATTTTTCATCCTAACCCATCCTAATGTGATGCGAAACACACAAGTCTATTCGTCAATACGGCCAAGTATGTGTGCTTCAGGCTGGCCCTGTTGGAGTGGTACTTATCTGGTGAAAGATTGTAGCAAAATGATCACCGTAAGCCTTTCCATACAAAAACCCATATTTTACCTTTATAAACTTGTTAACCTTGCCTATTATTTGGAGAGTGTGTCCTATGGCCAAGCTTATATAGAATACGCGTCACGACCGACAATTGAACGCATTAGTATACAATGTTACCACATAGATTATTGTTGAGTGATTTGAGATGGTTTCACTCTTTCTATTTTAGTGATGTGTAAGGTTGTGTACTTGTAATAGATCAAATACATGTCTTTTACAAAAAGAAAACGGAAAAATATCCTTAGGGATATCATCTTATAAACTCTAAAAGGCTACTGAGGATGAATAAGGAAATTCAAGTGTGGGGATATATTTGATGACATCAAATGACATCTATATTATAACATCATTTATCCCATGTTATTGAACCTATTTTGTATAGTTATTTCAAATAATTGTTACTTAATCATTTATATTTGAGAATTGTTGTAATTATGGAGTAATTGGTGAAAGTTAGCAAAAGACGCGCATTCTGGAGCTTAAATGAAGATATTTTAAAGATTACTATTCTGAAGACCAATACGCCGTATCCATCAAGGAAGATACGACGTATCTGTGCCTGCACTCACCAAAGACCACAATGGAACAAAGCTCAATACGCCGTATCCAGAGAGAATCAATACGCCGTATTCAAAATATAGAATATAATATTCTGGAAGATATCAAGCATGGTCCCTACTCCAAGAAATCCTAAATACGTCGTATCCAATCCTTGGATACGCCGTATCGAACCGACTTCCAAACAGTATAAATAGAAAACTCAAAAACTAGTTTTAAGTGTGCTAAATTACATTCTCGATACCTAAACCATAAAAGTTCACTTTTAGAAGAGAAAAAGAGCAGAAGAGGTCAAGCAACGTTATCAATTCCATAAGAGACAACATGTAATTCCATATACTTTAGTAATCGTTCAGTTTTTGGTATCATTCATTAACTCGGTTAGTTTACATTGGCTAAATAATTGATTTTGTATTTAGTATGACGTTTGAAGGCTAATACCTTCGGGTATTAGCCATTATTATGAAGATCTGAATGTTTGGTATTTGTTTATTTTGATTTCTCGATTTATCGTTGAATGCTTGTTTATGTTTATCAATTTATACTTGTTTACGCGCTTTTGTATGTGACCTATCATTCAACTGGATCTAGTGATACGGACCAAGTAAATCTAGAGTCTGTGATAGCTCTCCATATAGTAATTTATACATCTAGAATTATAGGATCACAAATATTGTCCTTCTAAATTCGTGTCTAGGATACGCTTCGGGCTTAACTAGTTAATTAGATATTGGCAATGGTTTATTAATCGTGTTGAATAGCAGGTGACCTAGATAATTCAACAAGTAACGTTCTGATTCTATTGGATAGTTGGACAAGTGGACTACTAGTGTATAAACTACCATTAAGCGGTAAATGGGTAAAGTCTCTATGAGCTAGGGTTTAACAAGATCACTATTGCTTTAATCCCTAAGATAGATTATAATCAACAAATAAGGATGCTTTATACGGATGCTTTAATTGTGTCAGAATTAATGTATCTAGGTCTTAGGATGAAGTAACGCCTAAGTCTTAAGAATGATATGCCACCTCGAGAGAAAAAATCATTGCACTTAATAAACAAACTAACTTTCTAATCGGATTAATAATGGTTAATACAGTTTTCTTATATTTGGCTTGACCGCTCTTTTATCTTTTGTTTATTAGCTTGCGTGGGTAAAAGTGCCTTGAATTGATTGTAGTCACCAACCAAACCGTGACAGTTTCTCAGGCTAAAAACCCCCTTTCCCGTTACAATTAGGATTAAGATTGTCATAGGTTTATAATAGGATAGAATTAACATAGATTAGATAACCAAGATATTAATAAACTGATAGATTTAACCTTGCTTCAAGTGTTCGACACCCTACTTACTACGAAACTACTATCGATCGGGTACACTGCCCGTTAAAGTGTTGTTTTTGGTTTAGTCAGCAAAATATAAATTTAAAACTTGAATCAATAAAATATACACCACACGATGACACATCAGAGAACTATCCGATACCTAGTTAAACTACAAGCGGTATCCTTAGATATGGATCGAACGCATATTAAAGCACATAAACAAATATTATATGATAAACATATTCAATAACCAACGATAAATTAAGCAATCAAGATAAACAAACCAAACATTGAAATCTTTATAAATATGGGTAATACCTAAAGGTATTAGCCAATAACCATTGCGATGAATACAACCATGATAATCGAATCAAACAAGGTAAACTAACCGAGTTAAACGAATGATACCAAAGATCGAACGATTATCAAGAGTATATGAATTACAAGGGTTTCCTTATGGATTGAAGCACGTTGTTACACCTTCTTGGCTTTTTTTGTCTTCTGAAAATCGACCTTGGTGGTTAAAAGCACACCCAAAACTCATTTTTGAGTTTTCTATTTATAAGGTCTGAAGTCGGTATCAATACGGCGTATCCAATGTCTTGGATACAGCGTATTGGGGGGTTTCTTGGACTAGGGATCACATTTGATATCTTCCAGAATATTTTATTCCCATATAGCTTGAATACGGCGTATTGCCTTTCCTGGATACGGCGTATTGGTCTTGTTTCCTTCGTGGTCTCCGGTGAGTGCAGGCACAGATACATCGTATCTTCCTTGATGGATACGACATATTGGTTTTCAGAACAATAATCTTTAAATTATCTTCGTTTAAGATCCAAAATGCGTGCCTTTTAGTCAATCTTCACCAAGTACTCCATAATTACTGTAATTCTCATATATGAACGATTAAGTAACAAATCTTTGCAATAATTATACAAAAATGGGTTAATTACATGGGATAAATGATGCTATAAAATAGACGTTATTTGATGTTATCAGATCCCTATTGCTTTCCTCTCAACAAGCTCTTCCACGTGGCATTAACGCCTCGGTCATCCGGATGATGAAGTGCTACGCTCCCTTGTGTCTCGTTAGTTTATTTCATGTAATAAAGAAAAGTCTACACATATTTATCATGCGTGCCAACTTGACAAACATGTGAAGCTTCCTTTTTATAGTTTTGATTCTATTGTTGAACATTGCTTTGATATTATTAATTCCGATTTATGTACATCACCTATTTTTAGTTCTAGTGGTTTTAAATATTATGTCTTATTTCTTGATCATTTCTCCCACTATCTATGGATATACCCCCTCCGTTCTAAATCTGACATGTTTGATAAATTTTTGCATTTTTGTAATTATGTTAAGAATCAATTCAAATGTGAAATAAAAAGTTTCTAACGTGATCATGGTGGTGAGTTCGATAATAACCGACTCCATACCCTTTTTGCCAATAATGGCATTCACCTTAGATTCTCTTGTCCAAAAACCTCCCAACAAAATGGCAAGGCGGAATGAATGATACGAACAATCAATAATGTCATTCACACTCTTCTTTTCCAAGCACACCTTCCCCCCACTTTTTGGGTTGAAGCCCTTCATATGGCCACCTATCTCTTAAACCTTTTACCATCTACCGCAATCCACAACGAAATACCTTTCACATACCTATTTAACAAACCACATGACTACTCATGTTTATGAATATTTGGGTGTTTATGCTACCCTCACCTTCACTCCCCTCACAAACTTACCCCAAGAGCCACTACATGTATATTTTTAGGCTATCCCACTTATCACCGTGGCTTTCGATGCCTCAACCTCGAAACAAACAAAATTATCCTTTCTAGACACGTCACATTCGACGAAACCCAATTTCCATATCGATCTATGACACCCTCTTCCCCACCCTATTATACCTTCCTCGATCTTGCACCTTCCCTCCTCCTCACCTCACTCGCATCCGAGTCCACTCCACTCCCCAATACTGCCGCACCTTTTAACCACCCAAATACCCACGACCCAAATAACACAACCCAACCCATCAATCTCCCTACCATCACCCCGAGCATCCCACTCCTCAATCCGATACCGATCATATTATCCCTCCTAATTTTCCCCATTCTTCACAGCCCGCAAACGAACCACCCCGCACTCATCCCATGATCACACGGTCACAATCAAGCATTGTCAAAACTATCGATCGCTTGTCTCTAAACACCTTTTCTATTTCTCATATCCTTAAAAATCCGTCTATTGCTCTAAAAGATCCTCAATGGCGTAATGCTATATATGATGAGTATAATGTGTTGGTTAAAATTGGAACTTGAATTCTTATACTAAGGCCCACAGGTGTTAATATGGTTCGCTTTATGTGGTTATTTAAGGATAAGTTTTATGCTGACGGGACTTTGAGCCGATATAAAGCTCGGCTGGTTGCTAATGGAAGCAGTTAACAACTTGGTATTGATGTAGATGAGACTTTTAGCCTGGTTGTCAAACCGGTCACCATGTGTATTGTTCTTAGCCTTGCAGTCTCTTGAAAGTGGCATATTCACTAGCTCGACGTTAAGAATGCTTTTCTTAACGTGATTTTATCAAAGACTGTATACATGCATCAGCCTCCTGGTTTTATTGATCCTCGGTATCCTCAACATGTTTGTCTTTTGCAGAAATCCCTATATGGTTTGAAACAAGCACCACGTGCTTAGTTTCATAGGTTTGCTCGATATGCCACACGGGTCGGATTTTACCACAGTAGATGTGATTCCTCATTGTTTATATATCAACAGGGTTCTGAGGTTGCCTATTTACTTATATATGTGGATGATATTATTCTTACAGCTTCATCTACTACTCTTCTGCAGCAGATTATTAGTTCTCTACACAGTGAGTTTGATATGACCGTTCTCGGAGCACTTAATTATTTTCTTGGTATATATCTGTAGTTCGTCACTCCACAGGGTTATTTTTGTCTCAATGGCAGTATGCTTCAAAGCTTCTTGAGCGAGCTCACATGACTAACTATAACCCCTCTCAAACTCAAGTTGATACAGAATCTAAACTGGGTCCTGAAGGCGTTCCAGTTCAAGATCCTACTTTATATCACAATCTTGCAGGTGGACTTAGTATCTCATGTTTACTCGACCGGATATGTCCTACACGGTACAGCAGGTATGCCTCTATATGCACGATCCTCGGGAACCTCATTTTGCGGCCCTAAAACGTATCTTGTGATACGTTCGCGGGATTACGGATTTTGGTCTGCACTTATATACATCCTCTACTACATCCTTTGTTGGTTATACAAATGCTGATTGAGCAGGTTGCCCTTCTATACGATGATCTACTTTTGGTTTACTGTGTTTTTCTGGGCGACAATCTATTATCATGGTCATCCAAGCGTCAGCACACCCTCTCTCGATCTAGTGCCGAAGCTGAATATAGGGGTGTTGCTAACGTTATGGTTGAGACTACATGGCTCCGCAATATGCTTCGTGAGTTACACTCTCCTTTGTCCTCTGCCACTCTTGTCTACTGTGATAAACATTAGCGCCATTTATATGTCTGCGAACCCTGTTTAACATCAACGGACGAAACACATTAAGATCGACATTTATTCCGTCTGTGATACGGTTAACGCTGGACAGGTTAGAGTCCTACATGTCCCCTCACGTTATCAGCATGCCGATATCTTCACCAAGGGACTGCCCTCGGCCTTGTTTGAAGAATTTTGATCCAGTTTGAGCGTCCGACCTCATCCCGCTCCAACTGCGAGGGCGTATTAGTCAATATATTCGATTGACTACCTTTCAATATTAGTTGATATATTTTAGGATGATTTGTTAATCATGAGCTGCATGATTAGTCATCATTAGATGTCAATTCATTAGCTGTATTATAGTTATCTTGGGCTCAAGCTCATCCCCTTTGTAATCTATATATGCTGTGTATATTTGTAAGAATTAATCAAGAAAAACAATTACCTTCCAATACAAACATGCATGACACAATCCAGATGATAAGAAAATCAAATTGATAGAATACGACTTGTATGCTTGATTTCTTGCTACATTATGATTTATGAGTTAGGCAATTTGGGTTGCACACAACTAAACTTACCTCACACTATAAAAGGCCGGCTTATGTGTGTTGTTGAGCTTGTACTATGTAACGTACTTATCACTTATGATAATTACAAAAATCAGATCTAGTATCAATGGATGTAGTAGAGGTAATTAGATATGTTTGTGTATTTTTACTATTGCTATATATGTATCATTTTCTCATAGGTGTGTTCTACATATGCATGTCTAAAAGAATTAAGATCATATCTAGTTACAATCATGAAATTTTAATATAACATATATGGACTAACAGATTCTCATATGATTAACTTTTAAAAGAGACTATACTATGTTGAAAGTAGAAAGAATGAAAGAATAGTTCACTATGAGAAGATCGTATCTCTATCGGAAAGAGGGAGAATAAAAAAGATGTCAGGCTTTTCAAGTAACTTACCAAGTCAAAGTTTGTTTTACTTACCTCGTGGGAAATATACTACGTATTTTCCAGTGGTCATCATGTTCTGATAAATAGAGACGTGAGTAGGAATGGCAACGGGGCATGAAATTTTGGGGATTATATTTACCATCTTCATCTTCGTTTTCAACCACATTCTCATCCCCGACTTTATCCCCATCGTGGAATCATTATACATCTCCATCCCCGTCCCAAATGGAGATCGAGGGTCTCTACGGAGATTCGAAGATTTTCTGTCCTTATGAATTGAGCATAAAAATTACACAAATAATTGAAAATTTAAAGAATTGACCTACACAATGTCTTAAAAAGTATACGTTGTACATAGTTGTATTAATTAAAATGTCATTCAATTTTAAAGCATCGTAAATACTAAAATGTCACATATCTTATATAAATAAAGTGGATCGAATGTGTGTATTCGGAAAAAAATATTGGTTAATATGTAGTTAGTGCTTAACATCTTTGAAATATTTGAGTCATTAAATATCACATATACATACAAATATATTTTAAGTATAATACTTGTCAATACTCCCTAACATATACATATACAAATACATATACAAGTAGTATTAATATATAAATAATTTGTGTGTGTTTGTACATTAAAAAGTTTGAGGTCAGGTTCAGGGTCGGGGATTTATGCTATCTCCATCCTCGCCCACGTAATCCGGGGATTCCCCGTCAACTCAAGGATTTTCTAGTCAAATCCGATTTGAGGATCGGGTCCTTGTCGAGTACGGGTTTTATTGCCATCCTTAGACGTAAGAGGAGACTTACCAAATCATTAAAAAAAAAATCAAATGTGAGCCCAGGAGGAGAGTTTCGGCCCATAGTCTCTGGCCTAGTAATCCAGTCAGGAGTTTGATGGACCGTATAAATTGAACCTAGGACTTGTTTCTTTCTGTGACAAAAAAACATAACCGTACCGGTAAGGGGAACTCGATACCAAGTTTTTCGACACAACCAAACGCTAAAACTTAAACAAACACCAAACCATCTTCGCATCAACAACAAGAAGTTCGTGTTTTCTTAGATCAAGTACTCATTCTATTCCTTACTTTTACTTCCTTAATTCATTATTATCATTATTTTGCAAAACCCTAACTTTTTAATCTTTATATACCAAACCCTTGTAATCTTTAATTAAGGTATGAATTAGTGTTTTATGTTTTGGGTTTCTAGGAAAAGATGTTTTTTCACATTGTGCTGGAGCGAAACATGCAGCTCCACCCTCGTCATTTTGGCCGCGAACTTCGCGAAAAGCTTGTTTCCAAGCTTATGAAAGATGTCGAAGGTACTTGTAGTGGGAGGCATGGTTTTGTTGTCGCCATTACGGGTATAGAGGATATAGGGAAAGGGATTATTCGTGATGGAACTGGTTTTGTTACTTTTCCTGTTAAATATTTGTGTGTTGTCTTTCGCCCGTTTAAAGGGGAGATCTTGGAAGCTACTGTTACTATGGTTAATAAGGTCGTTCCGGAACCTTTTTATTTTTTGTTTGATGAAAGTGAGGTTTAGGCTTATCGAAAGTAATTTTGTGTAACGGATTTTGCAGATGGGTTTCTTTGCAGAAGCTGGGCCTGTTCAGATATTTGTGTCGAACCATGTGAGTTGATCCTTTAATTGTTTGCCATTTTATAATGTGTGCCACTGCTAATAATAAGATTCAACATAAATTAGGCTTAAGAGTTATTTTGTTATTATTACTATAATGCTTGCAAAGCTTGGTTCCACGATCTTTGGTGCACTTTGAGTTAATTTATTTTAATAATACAACAAGTATTGCTATAGGTAAGACAAGTTAGGAATATCATTAATGGTACCATGTTTACGATATCAAAGGGAATGCATGTAGCTGCAAACTAATAATCAAATATTGAAATTCATTTAAAAAGCTTGATTGAATCCAGCAAAAGACTTGTTTAGTTGTTCGGTCATGTAATTGATTCACTACTATGGAACAGATGAAGATGAAGCTTGTTAGAACTAGTGAGCTAGGATGTCTGAATAAAACTAATTTCTCTTAGTTATACTATAAAGAGTTTTAGAAACTACTGATTATATGACTTGAGAAACTACTGATTCTAATTCTTTCTGGTTTTTTTTCCTTTTAGTTGATACCTGATGACATGGAGTTTCAGTCAGGGGACATGCCTAATTACACTACTTCCGACGGATCTGTATAAATTCGATATTATTATTATCATCTTTTATGGGTTGTACTTATTGGGTGATGTATACATGATATAATCCCTTTTTGACTTTTCCAGGTGAAGATTCAAAAAGATAGTGAAGTTCGGTTGAAAATCATTGGGACTCGAGTTGATGCAACAGAAATTGTAAGTCATCAGTTCTATCTCCGTAATTTCTTGACTTCATGTTGTATAGTCCAGTGACGTTAGTAGCAGCATCATAATAGGATCTTATTGTTTTCTTTCCCATCAGATGAGTATTGCATGTTCATTTGAATTGTGTAAAGCTTATATTGCTTTTTGTTGTTAGTAATAGGTAGATATAACATTTCATCATTTTATCAACTGCTTCATATGTCCATGTTTCTTCCCAATGTTTTTCCAAAAACATTCACTTTTTCATATCTGTTAGATTTAGATTAGAATTTATGTCCTTTATGATTCGGCATCTAAATAGCAGCATGGTTGACACTTTGAAAGCATTTTTCCCAAAGATATCAATTCCGTCTTTACGCATGCAAATTTGCACATGTATCACATCAAATAGAGTCGTATAGCAAAAAGTTATTTTTAAAACGGATATTGTAGATGGTAGGACCCATGCCAAACACCCAGGATGTCACAGTCATTGTGAATGTTAGTTCCATCATTAAAATGTCGCTTTCTAATAGCAAGGGGAAAAGAGGATTTGAACCATAACCTTTAAAGCATTAGCACCCGAGATGTGTGATGGCCTTATTCAGAATTTTGTAGTTGTTTGCTTCAAGGTGAGAAACTCATCAACATGTGATGACTGCAAAGATTGGTGAGAAAAAGGCTAATATGGCAGTAGGCCCCGTTAGTTTTGGGTCGAGAATGTTAAACCATTTCATACAATCAATACTGTGTATATTTAAGGTCCCGAGTGTTTCTTATCATAGTATTCCCGAAACTAGCTATATACCACTGGTTAAAGGTGGGAAAATTTAGGTGGATCGGTTAACCGGTCAAAATGGGTAAATTTAACCATCGGTCTGAATAGGTCCGGCCGTCCGGTTGGGTTTGATTTAGGAGGATCTGGGCATTAGATACACTTACGGCATCCTTCAGCCGTTTGAACTTTTTTTAACCTTTTTCCTTTATATTACCCATTTGAAGTTTTGAACTGCTAAAATTGGATATAATCCAATTCAACCCATTTATAACTGAATGGGTTAAAATTACTAGATATACGCATTTAGGTTCGTAAATTTAGACAGTATTAACTAATCTGCTCAATAAGTTAAATAAAGAAAAGAGCATACCTGATATGAAGTCTAGTAGTATGTGCAAAGTTTGGTTCGGAAAAATAAACTCTGTATATGCCAGGGCTATTCAAGCCAATGTAGCAGCACACTGAATACTAAAAAAATATAACTCATGTTTGCATCTACCTTGTTTTAGACATATACAAGGATTAATATTATTCTATAATTCTGATCTTCTCTTTGACCGTGTCTTTGTTTTACTAACAATCTGTTTATAATTTTTTGTAATAACATATCTATTTATTTATGTTTTAAACATATGGGATTTATATAATTCTGTTATTTACTTTGCAGTTCTGCATTGGTACCATTAAAGATGATTTCTTGGGTGTGATCAGTGATCCTGCAGGCTCTTAGTGCATGGGGACTCCACAAGGCTCCTTGTTTGGTGGCTGTGTATGGTTGACGTAAGTTCTTACCAAGAATTCATTATTTTTCAATAGGCATTCTGAAAAAGAAATCATGCATACATTGTGCTAATATATAAACCTTGATCCATCAGCATTTGCGGTTGGTCTATAGTAGTAAAATAACTTGGTTATAGTATGGCTCATCACAAAGGCCTTGTGAGTCGAAATATGAGTGGGTTAGGTAACGGGGCAGAATGTGTTGGGTTAAAGCAGGCAAGAAAACTTATGCATATCAAAATGGGACTGGTCGGCCATTAGCCACGTGACCCATTAGAGATATAACATGAACCTGAGCCATTTGTATGTGAATGAGTCAAAACTGCCACCTCTGAGCGTTCTTCGCACTAAATGCATTGCTGATCCACCCAACTATTTTTTATCTTAGAGCTAAATTCTGATTCCAACCCAGAATTCTATTTTGGTTTGTAATATTGCACGAATTGACGCAATTTGTCTTCTGTGGCAGGTGCATGGCCTACCGATAAACAGATTCATGGACCATATGTTATTGCTAAAAGTACAAAACATTATTAGATATTAGCCGTTTCAGAATGTATTTTATCTTGCGTAAGTTTTTTCTCATGGTAGCATAAATTGTGAATTGTGGTTGCTAGTCTAAGAATGCAAGAACCTTATTAAACTGATGTATGAAATCTGTTGTTAATGTCTCTGTGACCTCTAGTGTCTTATGACCGTATGTGGTGCCCATTGATTTTTGGTAAGATCTTCATATCCCTTGATCTTTCAACTGAACATAGTGCTTATGTTGATGAACAGTCTTGCCCTTCTGGGAGATGCTTTATGTTACTTATCTTTTTGTTCAGCAGTTAGCTTGAGTCTGAGTGTCTTCTATTTTGGTTGTTCTTCCATCACATGCTTAACAAACATGTTTGGTGACAAAAGTAGAAATGGTGAAGTTATCACAATTTCAAATATAAGGAGTATATAGTTAAGGGAATTGTAAAGATCCAGAGACAATAGAAATGCAACAAAAGTATGGCAAAATAAATTTAACCTACTAGAACAATCTAAAAACCTGAAACCGAAGATAGCACAACTTTCATATAACTTACCATCTGTGCGAGTGGTTTTGTCACAAATGTCAACAATTTACCGTTTATAAGAAGTTAAAATTGTGGTCATTTTAGTTTTGGTTCAATAGTAGGCACCTTTGTAATCTTAGAAATCATTCTACATTGACATCTTTTTCCTGGGAAAAGCAAATGTATATCGCTTATCTTTATCATAGAAAAGGTGTAAAACTCGATGCAAAGATATGTAGGAATGTAGTGTAGGAGGATACAGCAAATACAACTATAGAACTGTGGAAGATTCATATCGTAACATCAGTAGATATCTTTCCAGTTTATAAAAGTACTTGCAAACTAAAGGCGACCCATCAGATATTTACTTTAACATGATGTTTCAAGACAGCTGATCATTATTTCTCTCATTTATATATACTTATGCGGTTGTTTCAAGCAAAAATAATCGTATCAAACATGTCTATTTTACAAATACAAATAAGACAGAAACCTATGACAAACAAACTAGGATGCAACACTAATTAAAAAGACCACTACCATCCCAACTAGCTCATAACCCGTGTTCAACACGGGCTACAAAAAGAAATAATTTTAAAGAATTTCATTTAACAATGATTGCACAATATGAAGGAAAGTTGTTCACTTTCAACAAATATAACTAACAAAGATATATAAATGAATTGCAATTTGTTTATAGCATTATAGGTAACCTGTAAATGATTGTCCCATAGCAATAGAGCTCTTCACATTATAATCGTTTAAAAGATTTAAAAGTCTACTAATTAGATTTGCATAAAAGATATACATTGACCTGTATAACCACAAAACAAAGGAGGATATGCCAGCATACAATGATTTGATATCATATATTGATATGTAGCAGGCCCCCAACTTCAGACTATGATTCCCTGTATAGATATATAAAGAGTGAAACATGCATTTAGTACCAAAATTGTCTTGAAAGCATAAAAACTAAGACCAAAAGTACAAATAGAAAGCAAATGAAAAAGAGCGTGCAAACCACAAAGCACCACTTCGTCACTTTCTCAAACTTATTGGAAACTATTCAGCACTGATACACTCTTTCTATTATGAAAAAAAAAGATATAAAGTTGACTTTCAAGTTTAAACTCAAAAAGCTATTAGGCCCCTCAAAAATGTTTATCCAAAACACCCTTTATGAAGAAAAAGTAAAAGATTGCTTATAAGGTGTCTGGGATAAGCTTGACAAACAAACAGATTACCTAAGAACAACAAAAAGGGATAAGAGGGTGTTTGGGTGAGCTTATGTGTTTTTAAGAAAATTCAATTGAATAAGCATATGCTTATAATAGCTCATTATTCCTCAAATAACCAATAAGCACTCTCAAATAAGCTTGCCCAAACATCTTGAATAAGATCATTAGTTTTTAGAAAACACTATCAGATAAGTTGTTACGTTCGTCAAATAAGCTTTACCCAAACACACATAAGTTTTTTATTGGAACCATGCTAATGACTAACCAAATGAAAAACAATAAACTAAATTCCTAAGGGCTTTTATTGCATTTACACTAACTTTAAGGTTGAGCAGATGCCACAACAGGAAGATTCGCCCTCTTTGGTCACATGCCATTTGGATTTACCTCTGAGTATTAAATAACCTAATCACAACCATTTGCTTTTACAGTTATGTATCACCTCAACAAATGAATGTGTTAAAAGAAAGGCTAAAACTAAATGATAGCTATTAAAGGTGGGTGATGTGCCAGAGGATTAAGGGGCAAGATACCCTTTGACAACATATTTTACATCACAACTACAAAACACTCCACATGACATGGTTAGGACCAACCCAATCAATAGCTTTCATTTTGAGCAAACATTCTATTTTCTTGAATTTACCCTTTAAGTTACATTTTTCCATGTGAAAGAAATCTAAACCACCTATTCACTCGTGGTAAAAGGGTTTCAGAAAATGGTTGTGAAAAAATATGTCCAACTGTATTGGTTTGCTTAAAAATGGATCAACTAAAAAATTTGTTCTTTTCTTTTGCGTGCTTACAGATTAGTTTATCCCGAGGGTATTTGGGTAAGCATAAGCTTAACAGCTTATACATACGCAAGAATCCCCATTTGAAAAGCTCATGCTTATTAGCTTATTTCTCACCCTAAAATATTTACAAGCTAGTAGAGTAAACTTACCCAAACACCATCGAAGAGCTTATTATGTTTTTTGAAACCCTTAAAAGCGATTAAGTCCCATCAACTAAGATTAGTAGCTTACCCAAATACCCCCTACTGAGGTAGGGAACATTGAAAGACAACAACATAAAGCATCAAATTCAAGCAAACTTAAAAAAACAAAGTAACATACCTCTTGATTGAGCAGTGAAATGATTATGGCCAATTTGCAACTTAATATTGATGCTTGAATTGATAACTTCTAGGACCATTAAACCTGAAAAAACAAAGCTTTGTAACCCTTTTAAAACCTGAAAAATGAAACAAAAACAAATCCTAAAATAAGTGGATCGAAACCGAACAAAATGAGAAGATTTTTGAAATGATTTTCTAGACAATAATAAAGGAACAGTTAAGGCACTTACCTGAAATTCTTTTCCCTAAACAAAATTTGTTATCATCGTCATTATCATCTAGTTTCCTCGCTGCTCCTTAATTCAAAATAAACCCACAAAGTTCAAAGAAAAATGAGAGAGCAACAAACTTGCACTATAGGGGCAACACAGAGATGGCTGCAAAGTTGTGATGAGATCTAGTTTTAAATGTAAGAAAATGGAGATTAAAAGATATGAGTTTGAATTTCAAATGAAAAGAAAAAGTACTGTGTTCGCTTTGAAACTCACCAAAACCAGAAAGTAAGGAAAAGACTGAACAAAGGAAAAGTATACATGGTTGACCGGTAAAGAACCGCATTTTTGTGGTATTAACAGGAAAAAAGAAATACAAATATGACGTCATTAATCTGTACAATTGTATCAATTGAAGGCCTCATTGCATGCACATCATATTCATGACCTCATCAAAAACTCCTTTTTAATAGATAGTATAGATTATATGTATTGCACAAAACCACCACTGCCACAAGGACCCACGAGCTATAGAATCAACCAAAAACATTGCAACCCATAGGAACATAAATGCAGAAAATGTTGCAGTCCCACTGTGCCAAACACCCATAAGCCTGAACTGAACCACAAATTGGTTACTGCACTGCTGCACTTTTCTTTAGTCACTTTGTACTACTTCAATCTATTAGCTCCATGTTGGCAAATCCATATACAACACCAAAATGCACCCTATTAATTATTTAAAAAAGTAACGCAAGTTAACTTTTCTGCCAATGGTCATCACAAGTTCCCTGAAACTCGCTAAATAATAACGCCACTTCAATTAGCTGATGCGGTCATTGGCCCCAAATGCAAGCCCTAAAAAATAAGTGACAACAATTATGATTTTCTGTCAGCAATTACAGGAAATAACAAATATTTAAAATGACTTATTAGAAGACAATATTCAAGTTTAATCTTAGAAACATTAATGGGACTAATAATACATTCTGGTAAGATGATTATAATGTTTCTAAACAATTCTTTTATAATATAATTATTCTGAAGCTTTTGTTGGTATCTATTAAGATGTCAATAAACTTCGTGATCCAAAATTCTAAACTTCTTGATCCATTTGTCTGCTAAATAAACTTGCAGGCCTACCATCACATGTCAATAATATCATGACTTCAAAAGAGTATTCTGTAATTAGAAATGGCAATATGGGTGGGACGACCGGGTCCGGTAATGGGGCAAAACAGGTACATTATTGTACGGGTCGGTATGGTTTGACCCAACACACATAAATAAAATTACAAACTCACAATATCTTACATTAATTATATCCCAAACTTTTGAATACAATGATTTAAGAGGATGCGTGAATTAGAGGTACAGTTTATTTGACCACTTCTTTTTAGCTACATTTTTTAAGTTTACTCATTTGAAATGTAAGAAATAAAACATAATCCAAATCGACCAAATAAAAAATTTAGAACTGACGCCTTAAGTTGTGAGTTGTGACGTGTGCTATATGTTATTTCACACGTAATGAAGTTTAGTAAGTAATCAGACATGATTATAACTCAAACTCTGCAATTCAGAAGTTACTGCAAGTATGCAACCAATTCTAAACTTTATGCTGGAAAAGTATGAAGATGAATGTGAACCCAACTGCTTAAGCATAATTACGATAAAGCCTATACGTGTAAAGAATTTCATTACCTCTGTGTGAAATTCCTTCTCGCCTTGTTTTGAATCAGTTGCAATTACTTTAATAGCAACACTTTCACCAGTGCCCATATGAGGTTCGTAAACAGAACCAAACGCCCCTATGTGTAGTTAATATGCCATAAACACATCCCCCAAGAGTTTCTTGCCAGTGAACCTGAGAAAAAAAGAACAAAATATAAAGCCAAACTGATAGAAAAGAAAATGAATCACTTCTATATAAATATGAATATGATCTCGAATATAGTAAGTTCAGCACATTATGATATAACGTAAAGCACACCTGAATTGATGTTAGAATACCATTATGATATAACGTAAAACACACCTGAATGTTTGGACCAGAAGTCAGAAGTGTCAAATACCATGGTTGTTCTATAAAAAGGAAGAAAACGAAGTAGCTTTATAATAATACACACAAGTCTGTAATGCGAAAAGAAAACGGCTTCAAGTAACAATATAAGCATAAAACCTTTATAAAGCAATTTTACAAGACATGCTACAAAAGAGTCTAGGTATATTCAGCATATCTATTACAAATCACCAATATATAAAATTTTCAGTAAAAGTGTCGAATTCTATTGAAACTGAAGCATATCATTTTTTTTGCTTTAAACAATTGTTATCAACTACAAAAAGATTGAGCATACAGACTTAAAGACTTCTCTCGGCGTGTAGAAAAAGTTTACACTATCCGCTACCTCTATGTAACTGCGACTAAAAGTAAATTGTCATGTACCTCCGTTAACTTCTACAACACCCGCGATTCTACACTTTATGTGTCAACTGTGAAGCTGTTCCGATGCTAATAACATGGTGGAAGCACTCTTATTTTGTCAACAAATTTTGCATTTCTTGTTTTCTCTGATGGTTTCTTACAAGAAACCTTGTACCGACATCAAGACAGTCATCTAAATTGTACCCACAAGAGTCCATTCTTTCCATCAGATCAAATGCATCATCTATATACCGAGATCGAAGAAGTGACTTAAGCAAATTATTGCAAATTCTTGGTTTCAATATGAAACCTTTCTGAAGAGCGTAAAGGAAAACCTCAACAGCAAAGCTCAATTTTCCTTCTCTACAAAGAGTACTAATTAACATCACACAACTCGCTGGAGTCAAATTAATATTATATTCCTTAAGGATGGAAAGTAACATCAACGCCTCGGTTGTCTTCCGCCCCTGACAAAATCCAATTAGCCAGATTGTATAAGGAGCCGAATCCAGATCTTGCAACTTTATATCCATATCAAGTAATAACCTCACTGCCCTCTCGACTTCATCTTTTCGCAAACACTCTTCCACCAATGTTATTATTTTTTCATCTCGTTTCGGGAGGCTTTTCAAATACCTTAACCAAAGGTTAAAAGCTGCATACGTTTTCTTCCTTCTACAAGACCATTTCATGAGCGTTCTATAAACTGCTGGAGTCGGTTTACACCCATTGCTCACCATTTCTTCTAAAAGCATAAATGCATCATCTTCTCTCCCAGCAATCTGAAGCCCGTTTATTAGCGTTCCGTATGTAACCGAATCAGGTGCATTTCCCTTTAAGTGAAGCTCCTTAAAGAGCTTAAAAGCACCATCCAATATCCCAGCTTTACACAAACCATTAATCAAGATGTTATAAGTTGTGATAGTTGGCATGATTGCAGTGTCAGCAAGCTGTGTAAGAAGCTTGTATGCTTTCAATGTTGACCCTGATTCACATAATTTCGTCACCATGGTCTGCAAACTTCCACTGTCAACAACTCTATCTGAACCTTGAGTAAGGCGAAGAAACAAAGACGGGTTTCTTCCAATTTCCATTTTGTAAAACATAAGATGAGCTTTTTGAAGCTCACCGGATTTACAAAGCCCGTCAATAAGAGCATTAAAGGTGACAACCGAAGGGACACATCCGGCCTTCTCCATTTCATTAAATATATTTTGTGCCTCCCCAACTAAACCATATCTACACATACCCGAAACCAGTATAGTGTAAGTGGAAGTATCCGGAAACTCATCAACTCCTGAAACTTCAAGTTTTAATGATCGAGCTTCATCTAAAAGACCCTCGTCACAAAACCCTTTGATCAACGTATTATAAGTTTGAGTATCGGGTACCAAACCTCTATCAGTCATTTCCCTAACCAGCTTAAACGCATCATGTACTCTACCCTCATCACACAACCCTCTAATCATAATCGTGTGCAACACAACATCAGGTTGGATATCAGTTTCAGTCATTTTACGATACATCTCATGGCCTTCTTTAAACCTTCTAGTCCTAAACAACCCGTCAATCAAAGAACTATAGCTATTTAGATCAAGATCAAAACCATCCTTCCGAAAATCCTTTAAAAGAGCAAACGCCTCATCCATCCTACCCAACTTGCAAACCCCATTAAGCAAAGCGTTATACGTAATCCCATCAGGCTTATTCCCACTACTTTTCATATTGTCAAACAAACGGTACGCATCATCTATCCTCTTAGCATTACACAAACCCGTAAGCACAACAGTATAAGTAATCTTACTAGGCAGAATACCTCTATCCGTCATCTCATCAAAAAGCACAAGGGCGTCGGCAACTTTCCCACTTTTACACAAACCATCAATCAAAATACTATAAGTAGAACAATTCAAATGACAATTCAATTTCAACATCAAATTATAAACGGCTAATGCTAACAAAACCATACCTTTCCCAACCAACACACTCAAGACCAAATTATACGTAAACAAATTTGGCTCACAATCAAACTCCTTCATCCTACCAAACGCCTCAACCGCCCTCTCGACCTCCTTCACCTCCACATACCCCCCAATGAAAACTGCAAAAGCATCAGACGGAACACGAAAACCACATTTCCTAACATCATCCAAAACCCTCCAAAAGGTGTCAATTTTGTTAGCAACAAGCATAGTAATCATTAAATTATGAGAAGCCCAGCTGCGAAACTGTTTTCGCTTGGCAGCCCATATGAAAAACCTAAAACAAAGAAAAGGGTCTTGTTGTTGTTGAAGTACAGAGGTTATCACATCAGGGGTTAAAAAAGGGGCAACTTGTTCTAAAGATGGTTCCATTGGATCTATGGAATGTACTATGTTGGATACTTCTGTTGTTACACGAGATAATGATGATGAAAATGATTTGGGTTTTGGAAATAAGGATGTGATGTGTTTCATTTTTGGGTTTTGTTACCATTCTTCAATCATGTTTCATTGGGTTTTGGAAAAGATGAAAACTGGTTCCTTTTCTTTCAAGATTTGTAATGGGAGCGGCGGCTTTAGTGGTGGATGGATGATGGACCGGCGATGAACGCAGGGTATTTACTTGAAACTGTAAATTGTATTTGTGTAATAAAACCCGGAATTATTCGTAATAAGATATCGGCTACAATTGTAAAGGTTTTATCAATAAAATTTCCATTTATCCGGGATCTAGACCCGATACCCAAACCCGTTTTGACCGGGGATGGGGACGGAAATAGAGAATCCCCGATATTAAAAACGGGGATGGTAATACTCTCTGGATGCCCATACTCGAACCCATACCCGAAAAATATTAAGTTTAAACATCGCTTATAATATATGGGTTGATTTGAATTCTCTTTGTAGTTTCCACAAATTGACTTGTAGACTTATATTTTTGTTTCAACAGGTCTTGAATTTTTGATGCATGTATGAAGTATGCAAAACTATTTTTGAAGTTGTGCATCTTTAATTTCTTAATTTCTATATTCTATTTCAATGCTTATTATACTTTGTTAGATGTTACGGTTGTCAAGTGCAAAAAAATATGAAGTTGGATAATTACAAAAGATTTAATTATACGTGAGAAAAAAAATCCCCGATTCTCCGATGGGGATGGGATTTGGATATTGAGATTGGGGATGAGGACGGAAAACATGATCCCCGAAATTCTCCGACCTATTGTCATCCCTATTTGTGTATTTTATTTACACAAACTGTAAATTGTGTAAAGGTAAATAAAAAGTTCCAAACATACGGAGTAGCTTTTACATTTTCGGTATGTTTTGACTATAATTTTATGATTTTTTTTGGATATTTTGTAAATCGAACCTTATAAGGCTTACAGGATCGGGTCTAATTGGTTTCGAAAAGCTTATCAGTTAGTTTGATCCAAACCCGATATTATGATAAAGTCGGGTTTGAGTTGAGTTATTTATGTTATCGGGTCAACCAGATAAGACCCAAAAAATATTATATAACTTTCTTTCTATAAACATTTAAAATCACACGAGTATTTTTGCATGGAATAATTCATTTATCAAAGTGACTCATAGTTAACTTATGTGTTAATAGTAACACGCGTTGAAACCTACCGCATCAAATCTATTACTAGTACCAGGGTTTTTAAAGAGGTGTCATAGCGGTGCTAAGGCGTCACTAATAGGCTAGGCGTGACCTTCACGTTACGAAATAGATCAAGGCGTCAACTCTATGTGTGACGTGAGATGAGGCGTGGAAAGACACGATAAGGCGTGACGCCTTTTTTGGATTCAACTCCGATAAATTTTTTATTTTTTTAAATGAAGAAAATTGTATATAATGATAGCTTTTTAACTTTATTCATTATGTACAACACTTTTTGTAAACTCGATATATATCAAATATGATATAAATATTTAAATATTTTCATATTATGTGCAGCCTTAAGAAACACTTTAAAAACGCAAAAGCTTCATCATAGCTCCTAAAGTGTAAGACTTAGTCATGCCGTCACGTTACATCTCACGCTATTTATAAGTTTGACTAGCACTACTTTAAGTCCAACACTGCTAATGTGCCAACTGCCAACATTATATATGTAATTAAGTTGTAGAGGGAAGTGCGAAATACATCCTTATCATTTATCAAAAAACTGTCTCACGTCCCTCGTCAGTACTTCGCGCAGATTTCATCCATTCGTTAGTAAAATGAGGCACCATACGTCCCTGAGGACGAATGATGAATTTTTTTTTCTTGTTAAGTACTAACGTGGGTCTAACAGGCAGGGTATTCTTGTCTTTTTTGCTTCTATAGGAATGTATGGTGAACCTTTGTCCTTTTTTTAAAAAACCTTTTTTTCTTACGTTATTCTAAAAAAAAGAAATTTACTTTTTTTTCAATTTTAAAAAAAATTTACCAAGTAAAAAACTTTTTGTTCATACGTTATAAAAATTAACCAAGTAAAATAACGTACGAAAACGTAAAAAAAATAACGTTTTTTACTTGGTAAATTTTTTTTTCAAAAAAAGTAAAAAAAAAATTTTAAAAATATATATATTTTTTAAATAAAGTACGAATTTTTTTTTTGAAACTCCTAAATTTTTTTAAAAAAAATAACGGACGGAAAAAAATTAAAAAAAGCAAAGGTTCACCATACATCCATGTGAAAGCAAAAAGACAAAAATACCCTTCCTGTTAGACCCATGTTAGTACTTAACGGGGGGAAAATTTACACCGTTCGTTCTTAGGGACGTATGGTGTCTCATTTTACTAACGGAGGGATAAAATCTGTGCGAAGTATTGATGAGGGACGTGAGACGGTTTTTAGGTAAACTACAAGAATATATTTTGCACTTCCCTCTAAGTTGTATTATTGTCATGTGTTTTATTGTTTAAATTTTAGGTTTCTACAACTACAACTATGGTTCAGTGTATTGTAGTCTAGTTTAGTTGTCTGCTTCATGGTTCTAAAAGGCGCGCCATGACACCGGTAAGGCCTCGCAAAAGCCCGAGGCGTGACCTCCACGCTACGCAATAGACCAAGGTTTATGCTTAAGGCTTGACATGCGATGAGGAGTGGAAGAACGTGATAAGACGCGATAAATTGTGATGCGTTGAAGCTTTTTTGAATTCAATTTTGATAAAAATCATTTGTTTATTATAAAACGAAAAAGATTACATGCAAATATAGTTTATTTACTTTATTTCTTTATGGATGACACTTTTTGTAAACTCAATATATTTAAAATATGATATAAATATATAAATTTATAAATATTTTCATATTTTATGTCACTTTAAGTCACACCTTAAAAAATGACATAACTCGCAATGGCTTATAAGACGTGAGGCTTGGTCATGCCGCCACGTCACGCCTCACGCTATCTATAACCTTGTTCTGCTCACACATGTTACGTATTTCTTAGTTTTATGGTTTTGGTATATTAAAAAAGCTTGTTACTACTTATCTTATATATGAGAACAAAAAGAGTATACTGATTATTTCTAAATGTATTTTTGTTTGTGACGGTAGTGGGCATTTTTTTTTCTTTGTAAGGTAGTGGGCATTTTGGATTTGCTTGTCCGTATTTATTAGGGCTGGCAATCGAGTCGTGTTCGGGTTTACCTGTTCAGGTTCGCGAGTTGGGGCTGTGACAACTGTGCCTTGAGCAGATTAGTTAAACCGTTAATTATGTGTTTATGTGATCTTATGTGAGTTTGGCTACCAATTCATGAAGCGTGATGGTATAATTCTATGTATATGTATACTATTTATATCTTTAAGTGTTAGTAGTTAGTAAAATTGAAAGATTAGTTTAGAAAATATAGAAATTAAAACTTAGTTTTATTAGGTTAGTAAAATAAAATTAAAAATGAAATTTATTTTTAGTCATTTAATTTAGTTTTAATTTGAAAGGTTTAAAAGGTAGAATAAAGAGTTTTTATAAAAATGTTAAAATTAAGGGTTGAATATGTAATTAATAAAAATTAAAAAAATTAAAAATACCTAAATAACATATATATATATATATATATATATATATATATATATATATATATATAAATGGACGAAATTTTATAAAAAAAATAATTGTTTTTTAATTAATTAAGGGATGTTTGGTTGGGTCGGTTTGGAGGAGAAGAAAAAAGGGGAAAGAAAACCAAATTTTAATCTAAGTGGGATTCTATTAGGTAATTATCCAAACCTTTTTGTAAACACTATAAATACAAACCTCTTCTTCCTTATTTGTTTGTGAAACCGGTCGAATAAAGAAAAGAAAAAAAGTTTTTTTTTTCAAGAATCAAGTTGGTGATCTTGTGTATCAAGATCAATGTTTAAGGTATGTTAATAAACCTTAACTATTTTAATTCTCTATAATTATTCATGTAACAATTTTGATGATGGACTAGGGTTTATATAAGATCAGCAAAATTAGGGTTTTGATTTTTAAAAATCGTTTTTGGGTTGATTAGTAGTGTTAAGCATGTGTAATTAGGGTTTTAAAGTTTGTAAATTTGGAATTTAAAGCTGGCAGTTTTGAAATGTCATCTTGTACAAATCATAACTTGGTCATAAAAATAGCAATTATCAATTTTCTTAAGTCTAAAATTAAATTCAGAGAATCTAGTTTCCAAAAAGTTTGACCTCGAAAGGTTTTGAGGTAGGAAAGTTAGTCAAATAATTTTCGCAAGAAAAGTTGTCAAAACAGTAAAATCGGGTCAGATCTGGGTCTGATTTCGGGGAGTAAAACCCCTACTTAAAATTCAAATTAGGGTTAACAAAAAATCAGAGATCATATTTTAGGTGTCTATTAACTCCAGTTCGAAGGGCTAACTCTAAAACATTTTCTAAGTATTTTTAGAAAAATCAAACTTTTTGGTGTGCGTTCAGATCTGAATCTGAGTACTTTGTAATGATAATTTTTTATAAAATAGTTCCACTTATTATTATTTTTTTCTAAAAAATCACAGTAGCTCACAATTCATTAGGGAGCTATGGGATGTAAGGAGAACTATCAACTAGGTGTTTTAGTATTTTATTTGTAGTCATAAAGCGACAATAAATTTCTACCGGAAACTGAAAAATTGGAAGTTAATGGTTAAGGTTATATAGGGTATGAAATGATTTGAGAGATGTATTTAAAGGATTATAAACTTAGTGTGAGGTTTATAAGTTCATCATATGATTTTTACATTGGCTTAGGCATTTAGTCTAACCGAGTGTAACTTGTGTTTTTGTTGTGTTTAGATTGTGTGCAAAATTTTGTCAAGTAGCTGAGCATCAGATGAGTTTCATAGTCCCATTTTACTATGTTTTCTTGGGATGGAAATGATGCAAAGTATGTTTTAAAATGTTTTAATTGCTGTGATTATGTGGTTTAAATGACGCATGGACTTTTATGAAGCTATTATATGTTATGTGCTAAATGTTATGGCTTTGGATCGTGGGTAACGTTCCTACCCAATGTTATGGCTTTGGATCGGGGGTAACGTTCCTACCCAATGTTATGGACTTTGATTTCGGGTGATGATTCTACCCATGACTTTGAGATTGTTGGCTTCGGGTGATGATTCTACCCATGAATGTGAGGCTTCGGGACTTGGATCGTGGTATACGTTCCGTCCTAGATTTGGTTGTTTTGGATGAATACATGTTAGCCTGTATAATAGTTAGCTTAACTGTCCTGCCATGTTATGTTTTTTTAATCACAGTAATTTATTTAAAGCTTGAATTTTGTGTCGTAAACCTATGACTCTCACTAACCGTCGTGTTGACGTTCTTAAGCATCATTATCAGGTGAGCGTTATGAAGGTGTTAAAGTTAATAAAAGTGGCTAGAGAGACCATTAGGCTGGCATTGGAAGTTCTCATTTGATTTCGTTTCGTATTTTGTTTGCATGAATTCTTGAATGTTTTTAGTTTAATAGGTTTGGGAGAAATTGTCATTGTATTGATGAGACCCCTTTTTCATTAATGCAAGATGCAGTTCCTTTGTGTGTTTTATTGGTATTGTCATGACACACAGGGTCGGCCCGTGGATTTTGGGTGCCCTGTGCCATGACCGTAAAAGAGGCCTCTTGAGAACATTTTTTTTGTTTGTCTAGACCATTTATACATGTAGTTTTTGTCTTGAAAACCAACTTAATATGTACATAGGTGTATCTAAAAAGTTATTAGAAATTAAGTTTTTTTTATCAAAAGTAAAATATGGGACAAATAAATGAGTCCCACATCACTGTCATTATAAGACTTGATGCCTTTTTGCACTAATATATTCTAGAATGGCTATGTTGGTAAGTTTTAATGGGCCTTTACTAAACTATACACTTAAAATATGTAAAGGATTACAAAAATTGAGGCCCCATAAAATATTGGGCCCTGTGCAGTTGGGCAGCCTGCACAGGGAGATATCCGGCCCTGATGACACATCGTGTCTTTTATATTCATGTAGTGTTTCTCTATTGTTGATACCATTGTGTTGTGATGGTACCCATGAAGTTACGCATATTGTTTCCGCCATGGCGGGGTGTGACAGATTGGTATCAGAGCATTTGGTTATAGAGAAGTAGGTGGTTGAGCCTATAATATAACCTAGGATTCCTTCATATAGATGCATTTTAGGGCCTAAGTGTTTAGTATTATAACTATTATATTTTCCCCTAATTATATAGCTTTTATTATCTTATTTTGTCTAACTTTTATTTCGCTATTTTGTCTACTATTATCTAATATGGTATATATTAATTCCTTACTATTTATAGCTATGTCTTTCTTATCCGTAAGAAGTTTCGTTGGGAAGCTATTTTCCTAATTGGACTTAAACGCTATAGAGATCCAAAAGAGGAGCCAATTGAGAAGGAGCCTCTTGTGGAACTAAAGGAGATAGGGTAGTTGATCGCTTGTTGAATGCTCGTAGTAGGCATAGACCCGCGGAGTCGGGTGACTCTTGCGAAGGAAAAGTCAAACTCAAGCGAGGCCCAACATAAGTTTATTCCGTCTTTTACCTCGTCACGATGCTATTGATTATTTCTTTCGAATATTTTGTATTTTGGAGGCGCTGCGAGACTTTCATTCCTTTATGTCGTTTCGATTTTATCTTTATATAAGTAAGATTTCTTTGATGGAGCATCCTTTCTATGTTATATTGGAGTAGTTTAAGATGTGCAATGTGGTATATGTGCTTATATGTGCGTTATCATTGAGAGGTGTAGTCTTGGAAATAAGTATATGTGTGAAAGGATGCAATTATAATTATGGTAGCCAACATAATTATAAATGCATCACACACATAGACTTGTGACCATGATTGCATTGATCGGTGTTTGCTTGCTAGTTGATAGTGTAAGATGTTATATTATGTGCGGTTGTATTATGAATAGTTATGAAGTTAGTAAGTTTTTCCTTCTATCTATCGCTTGCGGATATCCCGGATACCCGTTAATGCTATTATTACGTTCTTCTTTTTGTTCGTAATGTCTTCGTATAGATTTCTCTTGTGCATGTTCGTTTCACTGTTATTCTAACTATATGGTTCTTTATACTCCCTTTCGCTTTCAAACAATAAGATTGTGTTAGAGTCTTTATGGTATTTTACAATCCCGTTTGGTATTACGATGCCCTTGGGTTGAGTGATATATTTTATATTGATGTCAAGTTATAGAAATTCTTTTGAAGTATATCTTGATGGTGTGTGGGAAAAACTATTCTTGAAATGATTTTACGAATACGTTGTGATAAGCGCTTTTATATGACTGTCTCTTTATGAAAACTGCGTTTACAATGATTTATATAAAAATAATGTGATATAGGTTGAGTGTCAAAACCATGTTTAAGGTAAGCTTTACATTTTTATAAGTTGTTTTTGATAAATTTTATTTTATAAAAAGTATGTTTAAAATGATTTATATTGGTAAAATGCGATACATTTTTTTGTTATAAATATCTCTTGATTTTTTTTATGAAAACCATGTTTTAAAACGAATTTAAAAAAAAGATCATATTTAAGATTATTTTTTATATTTTAAGATGATTTAAAACAACTGTCTTTGTTGTTTCAAAATAAATTTTTATAAATTAGTATTTAGTTGGTTCTGTTGAGCTAAGTCGATTATTGGTATAAGAATTATATCTTTCATATTTATCAATTGATACGTATCATTATTCGATATGTGTTCCTTTTGTCTTGATACGCTTTGTTGACTCTGTTGTTTGCGTTTCCTATCGGTATAGATATTTTATCCTTTCTATAAAGGATTCTTATGTCATTTGATCCACATCTATATGCATATGTGAAATCCCTTATATGTATTCTAGCTTTTGATTCGATATTCGTTTGCTACCCTATTCGGTATTTCGTAACCCTTAGAAGTTATTGATATACGTTTTATTCGACCAAGTCACTCTCCGTAGGGAGCACCTGTGTTGTTCAAAAGAAGGACGGTTCATTTCGAATGTGCATAGACTATCGAGAGTTGCACAAGCTAACCACTAAGAATCTCCCCAGGATCGACGACTTGTTCAACCAGTTACAAGTTTCACGTTATTTCTCTAAGATAGATATTCGTTCCGGTTACCATCAGTTAAGAGTACATGGAGAAAATATTCTCAAGACGGCATCTAGGATGTGAGATGGACACTTTGAGTTTATGGTTATGCCTTTTCGGTTAACCAATGCACCAACGGTTTTCATGGACTTGAAGAACCGGGTGTGCAAGCCGTATTTAGACAAGTTTTTTATTTTGTTTTCGATGATATCTTGATCTACTCGAAGTCTAAGGAGGATCATGCGGTTCATTTGAAGTTGGTGTTGGAGCTGCTGAAGAAGGAAAAGTTGTTTGCCTAGTTTTCCAAGTATGAATTCTGGCTATAAGAAGTTCATTTTCTCAGACACGTGGTTAACAGCAATGATATTCACGTAGACTCTAGTAAGATAGAAGCAATGAAGAATTAAAAAGTACCTAAGACGCCATCCGGGATACGATCATTCTAGTGTCAAAACTATGTTTAAGGTAATCTTTACATTTTTATAAGTATGTTTTTGATAAATTTTATTTTATGAAAAGTATGTTTATAATGATTTATATTGGTAAAATGCGATACATTTTTTTATAACCATCTCTTGATTTTTTATGAAAACCATGTTTAAAACGAATTTTAAAAAAAGATTATATTTAAGATGATTTTTTTTTATTTTAAAATGATTTAAAAAAAACGACTGTCTTTATTGTTTCAAAATGAATTTTTATAAAAACAGTATTTAGTTGATTCTGTCGAGTTAAGTCGATTATTGGTATAAGAATTCTATCTTTCGTATTTATCAATTGATACGTATCATTATTCGATATGTGTTCCTTTTGTCTTGATACGCTTTGTTGACTCTGTTGTTTGCGTTTCCTATCGGTATAGATATTTTATCCTTTCTATAAAGGATTCTTATGTCATTTGATCCACATCTATATGCATATGTGAAATCCCTTATATGTATTCTAGCTTTTGATTCGATATTCGTTTGCTACCCTATTCGGTATTTCGTAACCCTTAGAAGTTATTGATATACGTTTTATTCGACCAAGTCACTCTCCGTGGGGAGCACCTGTGTTGTTCAAAAGAAGGACGGTTCATTTCGAATGTGCATATACTATCGAGAGTTGCACAAGCTAACCACCAAGAATCTCCCCAGGATCGACGACTTGTTCAACCAGTTACAAGTTTTGCGTTATTTCTCTAAGATAGATATTCGTTCCGGTTACCATCAATTAAGAGTACATGGATAAGATATTCTCAAGATGACATTTAGGACGCGATATGGACACTTTGAGTTTACGGTTGTGCCTTTTGGGTTAACCAATGCACCAACGGTTTTCATGGACTTGAAGAACCGGGGGTGCAAGACGTATTTAGACAAGTTTTTCATTTTGTTTACCGATGATATCTTGATCTACTCGAAGTCTAAGGAGGATTAAGAGGTTCATTTAAAGTTGGTGTTGGAGCTGATGAAGAAGGAAAAGTTGTTTGCTAAGTTTTCCAAGTATGAACTCTGGCTACAAGAAGTGCGTTTCTCAAACACGTGGTTAACAACAATGATATTCACGTAGACTCTAGTAAGATAGAAGCAATGAAGAATTAAAAGGACCTAAGATGCCATCAGGGATACAATCATTCTTGGAATTGGCAGGTTATTATCGACGTTTTATAGTAATTTTTTCTAAGATCGTTAAACCCCTTACTTCATTGACTCAGAAGAATAAGAAGTATGGGTGGGCCAAGGAACAAGAGGAAGCTTTTCAGACGTTGAAGGGCAATTTGTGAAATACACCAATATTGTCATTGCCTGATGGATCCAAAGAGTTTGTATTTTACTGTGACGCGTCATATCAAGGATTAGGTTGTGTACTCATGCAAAGAGGCAAGGTAGTGAACACGATAGCAGAAATGCTGCGTGGTCTGAACCAACTAATGAAAAGGAAGGAATATGAAGGTATGTATTTATTATGGGTTTCATTAATAGGTGATGTAAGGACATTAATGATGGATGAGGCTCATGCATCAAGGTTCTTGGTAAATTCAAGAGCGGATAAGACGTACTATGACCTTAGAGATATGTATGGTTTCCATGTATGGAGAAGGATATTGCTACCTATGTTAGCAATTGTTTGACTTGTTTAAAGGTGAATGCTAAAACATCAAAGACCTTCGGGTTTATTGTAACAACTAGAGATACCCGAGTGGAAGTAGGATATAATAACTAAGGACTTTATTACAAGATTGCCAAGATCAAGTAGCAGGTATGATACGAATTGGGTAATAGTCGATAGACTGACTAAGGTATGCCCATTACATGGTAGTACGTAAAGATTTTAAAATGGAGAATTTGGCGAGACTTTACACTAATGAGAAAGTAACAAGGCATCAGTGCATGTGTCGATCATCTCAGATCGTGGTGGAAGATTTACTTCGCGACTTTGGTAGACATTGTAGAAGGCATTAAGAACATGGCTAAAACATGCGTACGACTTATCATCCTCAAATGGACGGACAAAGTGAGCGTACCTTTCAGACTTTGAAGGATATGCTGAGAGCGTGCGTGATTGATTTTTTTTGGTGGCAATTAGGATACTCCTCTGCCCTTAACTGAGTTTTCTATAATAATAGTTATCATTCGAGTATTCGATGTGCTCTGTTTGAAGCACTGTTTGGAAGGAAATGTAGGTCGCCCGTTCTGTAGGCTGAAATTAGAGAAAGTAGTTTGGTTGGGTCCGAGTTGGTATAAGAGACAACCAACAAAGAGAAGCTTAAAGCGGCTAGTTATTGCCAAAAGAGCTATGTTGACAATATGCGTAAACATTTAGAGTGGAAGTTAGTGATAAAGTAATGTTGGAAGTGTCGTCTTGGAAAGATGTATTGCATTTTGGAAAGAAAGACCTGTTAGCACCAAGATATGTGGGACCATTTGAGATCATTAAAGGGATCGGTCCTATGGCCTATTGACTAAGATTGTCTCAATAATTTAGTAGTATATTTGATGTGTTTCAAATTTAAAGTAGTATTGGACGGATGCAAATCTACATGTGCATGTATAAGAAATTAAGGTAGAAAAAACTCTTCGTTTTGCTGAAGAACCTGTTGAGATTATCGATCGTGAGGTTAAAAGTTTGAAGCGTAGTAGGATTCCGATAGTTAAGTCCATTGGAACTCGAAGCGAGATCATAAGGATTTCATAAAAACTAAGTATCCACATTTGCTCGTTGAGAAAACTATCGTTGGAAGTATTGGGTACATAGGGTTACTGGTAGACTTTAGTGAACCCTTGAATGTTCTGAGGTGGTTTGGTTAATGTTATATTTTGAATAAACTCGAAGTCGAGCCGATTCTTCAAAAACATTAAGCTTTGTAACAACTCATAACTTAGTTCCAAGACAGTTATTGTTTGATGAGTTGCGGGGTTAGGTTATGAATGATGTTGTTACACAACTTAAAGTTTTTGACGAGTTTCCTCGAAGACGGGCGATGTTCATGTAGTTAGATGTTATTTT
>BQNB010023159.1:3452-62137 GCA_026074375.1 Tanacetum coccineum | reverse complement strand
TTGTTGTCGTTGAACAACGTAAGCTTTTGTTAACGATTGTTGAGCTTAAAACGATGAGCGGTGAAATTTCTTACAACGAAAGGGCTAAAATTGAAAATTTTGAAAAACTAAAAAAAATAACAAAAATTAAAAGTTGAAAAGTGAGAAAAAAATGAAAAAAATATGAAATTAAAAGGTTCTTATTTAATCTTGCTTTAAAAAAAACAAAGGGTTAATAGTAACCTAATTTAAATCTAAGTGTTAAAAATGAAAATTGTTTAGAAGATGAAGGGCCAAAAGTGGAAAATTGGAATTATAAAAAAATAAAGAACGTGTTCCCACCTTTTATATCATCTTCTCATTTTGAAAATTATAGAAATAAGAACGACGTATGTTATTTGCTTCTCGCGGAGTGATACGGTAATCGTCGGTGAAAACCGAATATACCACGATGATCGAAACGATGACACGATCGGAACGGTATACGTTATAAGTCCCGTAGATTACCGACACTCGAACCCGAAAACCGAAAACAATTAAACGAGTACTCGTTCGGTCCTATAGAAAAACCACTCGTTCGATGGTCTCGTTCGATTGTCTCTCGTTCGATGGTCTCGTTCGATGCTACTCGTTCGATGCTACTCTGAGCTTGTTCGATGCTAATGGAAGATGCACTCGTTCGATCAAACAAAGATGAAGCTCGTTCGATCGAAACAATGAACACTGATTCGATCAATTTAAAAACACTCGTGTCGATCTGAAACACAAAAACACTCGTTCGATCGAAGCAAAGAACACTCGTTCGATGCACTCTAGTTCGATGGTCTAAGTTTTCCCTCGTTCGAGTGATCAAGTTTTCCCTCGTTCGATTGTTACTCGTTCGATGTGAATGATTCGGAAAACCTAACTCCTGTAGAATGCAACACATGTTTGTTAGAAACTATGTTTGAGGTCGAGTCTGTTTTTGTGTTTTCTGTGGATGTGAATGATTCGGAAACTAATGTATCTTGTCCTTTTCTCGATGTGACCACAACTAATTGCGGATCTAAATTGTGATGCTAGGCAAGTTCCTATTATGTTTGATGCAATTCCTGGAATGACTTTGGTATACCTAATCGGGCAGACTCTAAAAGTGAATCTTGAGGCTAATTTGCTTTTACTGTTCGACTATATCCTAAGGGATCAAAGCTTCTTCCTGAGTGTGCTTAATGTAGGAGGAGTAAGCAGTCCTTTTATTCAACAATTTGGGCGTGATTGGTTCCACATTATCCTTAGACACGTTTGGATCAAAAGAGTAGGTCTCAATAGCCTCCTTATCTAATGCTTTTCCTTTAAGTTTCCTTAACTCATTTTTAGGGCTGCTAGGACCAAACCTTGTTCTGAAATTTTTGCATTAAATCAAAAATTTCCCAGACTTTTATATTGACTTGTTTGATTTAACGCATCACATTGTTCTTTTGATTGAACAGTTCTGGTTTAATCGAGTCCTTTAAAGTTGCTTATAAGTCTGTTTCAAATGCTCATTCTCAGCAACAAGTTTTGTCATCTATGTTCCAATTAATGTTAAGTGTCTCAATTTCATCCATATCTATTTTGACCTTTACTCATCATCCACATTTCCCTTTGAACGGAATTAATTTGCTCTTTCAAATTGACAATGATTGTGTCTTTCTTTGAGACTGAATTGATGGGAACTCTCATTCACTTTTACTTCAAACAAATTGAGTAAAAATTGGAGCATTTTGATCTAAAACACTGTTTGTTTGTTGGCAATAATTTCTTGATTAAGTTGAGAATCCGCTTCCAAAGTGATGCAATGTTTTTCACGAGTTGTAAAACTCTTCAAATTTTATCGTAAGTTTCTTTTATCAACAAAAAATCTTTTTGTTAAGAAGCTTCAGTCTTGAGTAGGAATCCGAGACACTTTTGACATTCATTTCACAGTTTCCAACCTCATTACAGACAACTTCACAACAGGTTTGTACAATATCATGATCATGGCTTGTGCCAAGAGTCGTTCAATTTTCACTCAAAACTTGATTCATTTTTGTTTTCTAGTTGAAAAATTTCTTGATTAAGTTGAGAATCAGCTTCCAAAGTGATGCAATGTTTTTCAAGAGTTGTAAAACTCTTACAAAGTTTATCGTAAGTTTCTTTATCAACAACATCCTTTTTGTTGAGAAGCTCATTCTTGAGTTCGAGACACTTTTGACATTCATTCACACTTTTGAGAAGCTCAGTGATAGCTGTGGCAGTGGTTCTTTCTTTAACAACCTGATCAAAGCCAGCAAGATGACGTTTAAGCTCTTTCAAGCTAGTATTCACCATACTTACTTTTGGAAGTTCTTTTAGAACCTCAACTTTGATGGTTGTTGAAGAATGAGATGGGTCTAAAGCTGGGACCAAAGTCGCTTTCCAATAGGCATGTTCACTATATAAATCAGATTGTCGAACAAATTATTTGTTGTAATCGTTATTAAGAATAGCATAATTAATGGGTTTCGTGTTCACTCCATGTTTTACAACCAATGGATCTTGTTATTTCAAAAGAATTTTTGAACGACTCTCTTCACAAAGCATTAATGTTTCATCAGAATCGGGTATCACAACAGTATCTATTTTAAGAATGACATTCTCGTCATACAGTTTTGGCTTTGACTCCCAAACTTTCTTCAGATAGAAAGGTTTTTCAAAACCAATTGCTTGTTTCGTGGAATGATCATAACAAATTTTGGATTTAGTCATCATATGAACAGTTTGCGCAGATTGACCTCTTTTGAAAATGATATTATCAAGTTGCTTAATTTTCTTTTCTAAAGCAATTTCCCTATCAATATTTCTATTTTCTTATATTTTTTAAATCATTTTTGAGATCAGAAACTGTTTTCATTAAAGAATCCTTTTCTTGCACTTGTTCAAAAAGAGTTTCCTTAAGATGTACAATCTCGGCATACTGGTCATTTGATCCTGAAAAACTGTTTTCAACATTTTGCATTTCTTTCAAATCTTTAACTTCTTCTTTATATTTGTCAAGCTCGGTAGTCAAAGCTTTATTAACATTGGTGCAATGCATCACTTGGGTATTTAATTGTTCAAACATAGATAATATCAGGACATCTTGTTGAGCAGAAGAGTTAGAATTCTGGACAGTTTCCTGTTGTGTTTCACTCAGATACTGAGAATAAGGAATGATATTGCTATCACTGGTTATTTCAGTTTCTGTCTGACTCACATCATTAGACTGTTCAGAAGACGTCATTATCTACTCACTTTGATTGAATAAATCATATGTCAGATTATCTGGATTATGTACCTCAGTGAGTGCATCTGAACCATTCCTGGAGAGATTCGCCATGAGAGTGATCTTGGCTGAGTTGAGTTCATCATAATCAGAGTCATAGGCATCCAGATCATCGGCTTGATAAGCAGCATTGTGAGTGATGACAGTCTGAGAGGTTTCGAAATGAACAGGATGTCTGGATCTACCAAAAATCGATATTTTCTTCCTCTGTTAAAGCTTGACCACTTGCTTGAGCTTGAACCAGCAACACTTTATCATTGAACCATGTTTCATCCCTTTTCCTCTTGGGCTTAGTACACTGCTTGGCAATATGACCCTCCCCCTTGCAATTGTAACAAATGACAGTCTGTTGTTTCCCTGTGTTGCTTCCACTTGCTCCAGGTGTGTATTTTCTTGTTGTTCCAGCAGCATAAGTAGTTTGTCTTCCCTGAACAGGTTGCACAGTTACTTTTCCATCATAGATGGTAGCTTGTTGACGAGGGTTTGACGAAGTCCTTAGCTGATTGTTGGTAGTAGGATACCGGGATGTGACAACAGCAGTTAAGAACGGACATCTGTGAATTAATCGATCATTGGATCATCGCTTTTGAAACACGGGGAACAACTAGACCGGAGTCTGGTTGGGAAAATTCAGGTTGTTGCTGTTGATAGGCTGTGGGAGCATATTCCAATTGTGGGATTGATGGTTGTGGAGAATAAACGTTGTGGTGAACGGTGGATTGGTACTCATTTGATGGATAAGTGATTGAAAGAGGTGTTGATTGATTGGTTGTGAATTGTTGAGTCTGATAAGGTGTAACAAACTGTGAAGACTGATATGGTGAAACATGATGTTGAGATAGAGACTTTGGGTGAGTGTGTAGATGAGATTGATAAGCTGGCTGAGTTAATTGGTGAGATGCAACTAAAGCAAGAGGATCGGAGTTGCGTTCATGCATCAAACGAACTTCATTTGCATGTCTTTCATGTTGTTGCAGGTAAGCATGAAGTTGATCAATATTGGTAGTGTGCAAGTCTTTGACCAATTTAACATCAGTAACAAATTTGGCATCCATTCATCAGGAGGAGTGTATTTTAAGAACTTGGTGTTAACTTGAAACTGCTCCAATGGCATCTTGTAGATGTTCATATCATTGAGTAACAGAGTGAACCTCAAGTAGTACTCATGTAGCGTCTCTCCTTTCTTGTAAGTGAACTTATCGAATTCATCATACAGCTTGCACTCTCGTTCTTGTTTTGTTAACGACGTTCCTTGCATTAGCAGTTTAATCTTCTCCCAAAGATCTTTTGCCACACGATGTTGACTCACAAGAGCATAGATTTCAGTTGGAAGGCCTTGGAGAATGATGTTTATTGCTTTGATGTCACAATCAGCTTGAATGGCTTCAGCGGGAGTCAGTTCAACATATTCCTTAAGCCTTGTTACTCCATCCTCAGTGATTGAAGGCCAAACAAGTGGTCCTTTTTCAACAGAGGCAAGAATCATTCTTCCATGTGGTCTATTCATCATATACAGTTCCATTCTGCTTTTCCATGAATCATACAAGTGTTTTTCAAGCATCGGTGGTTTGTTGTCTCCTCCAGAAAGAAGTGACTTATCGGCAAGAGTCGTCATTGTGGTATCAAAAAGATTACAAATTGATCGATCGGTGGTAGAAAGAAATTGTGTTTGGTTATGTGATTATTGAGTCTTGAAATGAAACTACACGGGATTTTACAATTCTCGACAAAACCGGGAAAACAAGTGTTTGTTTCACGGGATTTTACAAGTCAAAGAAATAACCGTATAATTTAAAAACGAGTTGTTAAGTTTAAACTTAAGTTGGTTTCACTAGTTCGGTTGACAAAGTTTAACTAGTTCGGTCCTACTCGTTCGGTCCTGCTTGTTCGGTTGTCACTAGTTCGATTCCTCTTGTTCGGTTCAAAGTAAAGGACTCGTTCGGTTCCAACGTGAGTAAAGCTCGTTCGGTTCACTTGTTCGGTTCCTACTAGGAAACAACTCGTTCGGTTCTAACTGAGATGAGCTCGTTCGGTTCAAACTAGAATATTCTAGTTCGGTGATCTCGATCGGTTATCTAGTTCGGTTGACTTGTTCGGCTTACTCGTTCGGTTACCTTGTTCGGTCCTACTCGTTCGGTCCCAACTACTACGAAACTCAAATTTTCAAAACTCAAAAAGACACATTTTTAATGGTTTTTAGCAAAAAATTCTTGTACAACTAGTGTTACTAACCCTATAGGAACAATAAAAATGAAAACTTTAAGGTTTTTAAGCCAAAAAATTTTGAATCACTATTTTGCTCTTTGTAAAGGTTTTTGAACACAAATCAAACACAAAAACTAAACACACCACTCTATGGCTCTTGATACCAATTGTAGATACATGTAATCTTATGATCAAACCAAGAACAAGAGTGAGATGTGGGTTGTGATGTTAGAGAGAAAGAATGGATGGAATGGATGATGTTTATTAGATGGAATGTAACAAATGGAACAACCAACCCCTCTCCAAGGCTAGGAGAGGGTTTATATACTTCCTATAGGCCGGCCCATGGGCTATGATGGGCTTCCCATGGGTCTTGGGCCGGACTAGATTACTAATCTAATCATTACATAAACTACGAGCTAAGACTATTACAACTTGGAAGTGACCGACACTTTTTGTGTTTCCAACATTGATGATCACTTGGATTGAATCCGGTTAGTTTGTCAAGAAATTTTGACAGCAAAAGTTCGTATGGAAAAATACCATTAGAACGATGCTTGAAGTCATTTATTCGATTAACGATGAAGTGGGAAAGATTAAATGAAGTGGAAGAAGTTATGCAATATAGCATATAGGCTTTACAAGCCGATAAGTGATCTTTGTCAATATCAACGGTGCATAAAATATTTTCTCGGATGAGAAGATGTGCCATTTTAAGATAATGACAAATCTCAACAGTGAAGAGATTGTATGGATCATCTAATGCAAACTTGAAGCCGTTCAGTCGCTTTTTAGTGGTGTTGTATAAGATGGTGTTAGGATGAATTAGTTTAGTGTAGAGAGGATCATTAGTTAAGGTGTTGTTGTGATGAATAATGGACTTAAGGGACTATAGAACCGTAGAGGGGGTGAATACGGTTTTCTTGACTTCTTCGAAGTTTATAAAACTTCAAGTCTCAAAAGAGCCAAGTGGTGTGTTAATCTACATTGTGGCAAGAATAATTAGTAGATAGAAAGAAAGAGAGACACCACAATATATACTAGTTCGGGAATGGGGTTTAGTCCTTCCGTACATCCAGTTGCGAATCCACGACTCTGATACTACACTAGTATAATCCTTATTGTGGACTATAAACCGTATTACAATTAACTCCACCGATATGCACAAAGATCGGCGATCACAAAGAAGAGTTATAGTATTCTGCCCTCGGAATCCACCCTTAAGAACCCGTGATTCGACTTAACCTCTAGGATCACTTAGATTAACTAGGAACACTAAGAACTTCCCTTTGGAAGCTTTCTAAAACCCTAACTAGATCCCCAATGATCTAGGCTTGATCCCACGGATACAAGACTTCCCTTATAACTCGATAGATTGAAATAAGATAGATGAACCAGGTCCTAACCTAACCTAGAGTCTCGATTCTAAAAAAAGGGTATGAGAAACAAGACCCTCTACAAAACACATAAGTATGGATTGGGTACTTGTGTGGCTCTCTTGCGGAGATGTGTTCACTTCAATAGAATGATAAAATGAGAAGATTAGAACACTTTGATGTTAGACTTAGTGGATTAGAGAATAGAAAAGAGGGGAAAGAATGTGTGCAAAAGGTGAGGAATACAAAGGCCAAGAGTGGGTATTTATAGGCCAAAATCTAAAATGTTGTAAAAACATTTCGCGAGTGGTGTGTTGCCCACTCATCAGCGCGTGGCTAGCGCGCCAGATTCCTAAAATGTTTTCTTCAGGATTTTGGCGCTTTAAAAACCCGCACTTGTTAAACCCCCAATTATACTCCACACTATGACCTTTCAATCATTCTTACACTCAAGGTCAACCAACTCAAATAGCCATTTGATAAAAACGTTTGTGAAGTATTTAAAAGCTTTTCGCTTATCCGATATTGTAAAGAGAGAAAAGAATTACCGGAAAGGGGTATTTTGGGTATTCCTAAAAGTGTAACTAGCTTAGTTGGGATTCAACTAAATATTTAAAAGAGCTAGTTACAGTACAAGAGAATATTCCTAGAATATTCTTAACTTAGAGAGAAAGGGAGAAGAATTTGATATTTGAATTTCAAATCTTTCAAGTACATGTTGGGTAAGAGAGAGTGAGTTATGAATGAGTTGTCATGAGTTGGCATGATGTGATTGAAAGGAGCCTATTAATCTTGGTTTGAAATAGAGGGTGTGGAAGAAATAAGGAGAGGTGAGTTAGATAGGTGAGATGGCAAGATCAATGGTAGAAAGAGAGGTTTGTTTGTTTGGTGAGTGAAATGTGTTTGTTTGTGAGAGGGAAGTATGTTTGTTTAAATTTGAATTCAATCCAAGGGAGGAAAAGAGAATGAGGTATCTTAGATTGATGAGGTGGCTTGATCAAGAGTGGAAGAGAAAGTGTGGTTGTTATGTTTGTTTGAAAACAATCCAAGGGTGGGGAAAAGAATGGGGTAACTTGGATTGATGGAGTGGTGATGTGTCGTTATGTGGTATTTATTTATGATAGTTCAAGTTTTAAATTTATATTTTTCTGACTTAACTAAAAACAACACTTTAACGGGAAGTGTACCCGGTCGGTGGTAGATTCGTGGTAAGTAGGGTGTCGAACACTTAAAGCGAGGTTAAATCTCTCAATTTATTTATATTTTGGTTTATCTTATCTAAGTTAATTCTAATCTAAGTCAAACCTATGCTTACCCTATGTTAGTTCTAATCCTAATTCTAACAGGTAAAAAGGGGGTTTCAGCTTAAGAGACTTGCACGGATTTGTTGGTGACTACAATCAATTCAAGACACTTTAACGCACTCAAGCAAATTAATAGAATATAAAAGAGCGGTCAAGCCTTATGATAGAAAACTGTATTAGCCATCATTAATCTGATTAGAACGTTGGTTTGTTTATTCAGTGCAATGATTACTTATCTCGAAGAGACATATCATTCTTAGACTTAGGCGGGACTTCATCCTAAGACCTAGACACATTAATTCTGTCATAATTAAAGCATCCGCATAAAGCATCCTTATTACTTGATTTTTTTTTAGAACGGCTTGTTAGTTGTTAGTGGTTCAGGTCTGAACCTGCCTGTACTTCTTCCTATTCCGCCTGAAGGGTAAAAGTCCCGGGTGGGACTCGAACTTGAGACCTCCCCTAGCCAAACATCCCCTCCCCAAGCCCCTAAGGAATCTTGGTGGCCAACTGAGCTAGCCCAGTTGGTTGCATCCTTATTACTTGATTATAATCTATCTTAGGGATTAAAGCAATGGTGATCTTGTTAAACCCTAGCGCATAGAGACTTTACTCACTTACTTTGACTTAGTTTGACCAATAAGGGGAGTAAAACCCGTTTGTGATTAGGAACAACGTAAATCCAGATTAAGGTCAAATGAATACTTTAATTTAATGGTATGTTAAAAATATGATCATGCTAGGTTTAGAAAGATGTTTCGGCCTTGGCTAGAGGCGTTTGATAAATGACTTGAGTTGGCGTTTTGTTAAAAAATGGGAGGATTCGTTTTTACTCCTCTCTAAGTCTAAACATCATTTAGAGTGTTCCTAACTGCTCAAATATCATATACATACCTTTATTGGAGTTTCCACATGTGTCGGGTAAGAGGAAAGGCAACAAAAGCAAATTCATAAAAATAGAGTTCGCTTGTGGCGCGTTGCTCACGAGTTAACGCGTGACCAGCGCGCCGGACAAGTAAATCCGGCTTTACGATTTTGGCTATCATTTGTGATTTTACGTTTTGCGAACGTTTATTTGTCATCGTTAAAACATAAAGGAGATCCTTGTCAATGTTGCACCAACACTAGTGTTAACGAACTCTCGAGTTGGGAACTCAGGAAGTGGAGTAGGGAAAGGAAGGTGTCTTTGTAGCCAAAAACACTATAAATACTCGTGTCACGGTTCTATCATTTCTAACTCTATCTTTACATTACTTGTGCTTATTATTTATTTTTTTATTACGTAGATCAAATCAATATCATTAACTTCACATAAACACGATCTATAATTTTGAAACTTAAATTTTAATCGGTAAAACTATTCAACCCCCTTATAGTTTTCCACAATTGGTATCAAAGCAAGGTTACTTAATTTTTTTAAAATATATTGTATTTTAAATCTTTAAAGGATCAAATAGATTCGGAAAACTAAAAAGAGGCTCAATCTATGCAAAGACCACCTCTCTTTGAAGCTAATGTATTTATCTATTGGAAAAATAGATTTGAAACTTATGTGAAGACTAAAGATTTTGATCTTTGGCATATTATTGTTGATGGTGATTACAAACCTGTTGTTAGAAACATGGATGCCGGTAAGAATGAAACTCTTCCTTATGAAAAATTAAAAGATGATAATAAAAAGATGCTTTCTAAAAACAATGAGGCTAAAATGGTTTTATATAACGCTTTGCCTAAAAAGGAGTATGAAAGGATCTTTATGTGTAAAACAGCTAAAGATATTTGGAATTTACTTAATCACTCATCAAGGTAATAAACAAGTCAAAGATAATAAAATAGATTTGTTTGTTCAATAATATGAACAATTTTCTATTTTCGACGATGAAACTATTGATTGCGCATTTGCGAGATTCAATACTATAATTACATCTTTAAAATCACTTGACGAATCTTTTTCAAGTCGTAATCATCTTAGGAAATTTTTGAGGGCTCTTCCAACAAAATGGCGTCCAAAAGTGATGGCTATTGAAGAATCCAAGAACTTATCAACACTACATCTAGATGAACCCGTCTGCAATTTAAAAGTCTACTAAGTAGTGCTTGAGAAGGACTCTGAGGCATCCAAAAATAAGAAATGAATATTACAATGTCATTAGCTCTAAAAGCTAAGAAGGTGTCAAGTGAAAAAGAAGCTTCGTCCTCGAAAGTAAAGATGAAGAATATGCCATGGAGGTAAGGGACTTCAAGAAGTTCCTTAAAAGAAGAGAAAAATTCATTTGACAATAACACGCTGACAAAAAGGCCTTCCGAAAAGCAAAGGAAGAAAAGTAGGGAAAGGTAGATAGAAAGTGTTTCAAGTGTGGCCATCCAAATTAGTTTATAAGTGATTATCCCAAACACTCCTACAATGACCAAAAGGCATTTTTGGAGGGGCTTGGAGCAATAGCGATGAGGAAGAAGATCTCAAGAAAGTCGGAGGATAGGGTCTCTCAGGCACCCCATGACTTAAAAAAAGGTACATTCCGACACCTTATATTAAAATATTTCTTTTTAGATGACGAATCTTTTCAAAACGAATATAACAAGTTGTGTAAAATTAGTCTTAGAATAATCAATAAAAACAAGCACCTAAAAACTAAAAATGAAATCCTAGGCAATGAAGTTTGTGAACTTAAAGAAAGATTAAAGAGGCTAGAGAAAAATAAGGCAATTAGTGAAGAATGTAAATCATGTATCGACCTCCATACGGAAATTGAATCACTTACTTCATAACTTTCTAAGTTTGAAAATAGTAGTCACTTTTTGCAAGAAATGATTGAAAATCAAAGATTACACAATGATAATGTCACACCCCAAACCGGGTCTAGCCAAAATAAGGGTCCGAGGGCGTGACGTCATAATATACATCACACAAGATCAAGGGAACGACCTCTAATAAGGCGTTTTGAAAAGACATTCATACTCATTACATTGATTTGAAATATAAATAAGTCTTACATCATTTCATAGCGTAATTAATAGTGTTGTGGAAGCATAAGTAAATTGTAGCGGAAGCATAAAAATGTATGAAAACAACAATGAGTATAATAATAGATAAATCTTGGAAAGTGTTGCTCATTCTAGCAGGAAAGGACTCCATACAGCTAATAGGTAAGAGTCCAAAGTCAAGCACCTGAAAACATGCTTAAAAATGTCAACATAAAGTTGGTGAATTCGCAGAGTGTGGGTTATAATCATAAGTATGGATCACAATGTTTTAAACGCATGACTATTGTAACACATACAACAAACACAAAAGCCTTTGCGTTGTACTAAGCTCATGACACCGAGGCTACGATAGTTTGTATGCCAATCAATTTCAGACATAATATGATAGTAAGTGCCCAGGTGGATGTTCAACCTGAAACATCCGCATTCCGACATGGTATACGTTTGTTAGTTCGTCTCTCGAACTAGTATAGCGCTACTTACCCAAATGTGGATGTCAATCCCAAATAGATCTATTTATAACACTCGCGCCTACACAAGGTAACTAACAATTCATGATAGTGGGGCATGGTGGGTTATCTCTACTTAGGCAACACGTAAACAAGTAAAAGTAATTCAAGAAAAATTATGTCCAAGGTTTAAAAACAAGCAATGCTTTCACCCCAAAAGTGGTAATGTAAAAAGGTAAAATGCGGGGCTACGAACTCACCTTAATTGGTGAAGTGAAGTAGTGGAAAACATTGAAGAATGACTCACACGGTATTGCTACGGACGGTACTCGGCACAACTAATAATAAAGATCTCGATTTAGGAATAATATCATGGAATGCATGATAATGCATAAGGGCTTTTCAAAAGTATTTGTATTATTGTTTCGTAAGGAATGTAGCATTATTGATTGTGTTGTGGTTGTAACGGTTTGACTCGATATAAATACTTCGCAATACTAAGTGTGTATATATATATATATATATATATATATATACACACCATATAAGAATAATAAATAAGAACGCATATATTTTGGCAACGCACTTGATTTCCCCATATTAAATAATCAAGATGTTTTTGATATAGAAGTTTTCACGTTTTTAATTCACGTATTGATTAGTAGAAGTTTTATATTTTACAAAATATAATATTCGTCTTTTAGTCGGGCTTTAATAAAATAAGTTTTCTAAATATTTTCTAAGTGTATAGTTTTTACGAAATTTCGGCATGACCCGTTCGTTTATATACGTTTTCCAAAGTCATAGATTTTATTCAAAAACACTTTCCATTCAATACCCACTTTCTCGACAAACGTCAAATTACCACTTTCACTTATTGCTTTTTTATTAAATCTAACGACTATTAGTAATTTGCAACAATTAAGATACCATTACGTTATGTATGACAATAAGCTATAAATTCTAAAAATAAGTTATAAGCCCTTAAACACATAAGCCGAATATTAATGGGCCCTTATTGGGCTTTTCTGTAACACCCCAAAATCGGGTCGCAGCGGAATAATGTGTTCGGGAGCGTTACATCATAGATCAATAGCACAAGATATGAGAACGACCTCTATATGAGTCGTTTGAAAACTGATGCATTGGAATAACCGAAATTGTTTGTTACAAAAGCATAACGGCTTAACATGTTCACTTGTAAATGTAAAGATTTTTAAACATAACAAATATCCCCAAAATGTAAATGATTTCTAAATATTTATGCAATGACATCCAAAATAACGACCACCAATGTATCCTTTGACTTGCACCTTATTGACCTGAGAAATAATACATGCTTTAAAACGTAAACATAAAGTTGGTGAAATTCACAGGTTATGTATATTTGATAGGACGCCACAGACTTCCATGGTATGATAATGCATTAGATGTAAACGTCACCAAATGTAATACGTTTTCTAAGATCATGACACCAAAGCTCGACAGTATCAATTGCCCAATATTAATTGCCTACATTGCCCTAGTTGATGTTATAACCTGGCAAACATCCCACAAATGACATGGTATACGTTTCGTTGTACGGCAAACCGGCAAGTGAGCGCTACTCACACCGAACGGGTTGGTGGTCAATCCCAATTAGATCTATTTAGAACATTCGCGCTTATCAGCCCGCTTACTTAGTAATTGACAGTTCATGAAAATGGGCTCAGTGGGTTATCGCTACTAAGGCAAACACGTAATCATGTTAAAATGTACACTTGCGTCCAATTTGTAAAACAATACATGTTTCTCACCCTAAAAGTTGTAAATCATTGTAATCGTAAAAACATAGGGCTATGAACCCACCTTGAGTGAATGAGCAACAATGTAAATCACAGAATGAAACGCGTCACGTAAGTGTCCGAATGCAACCTAATTAATTATAGGTCGTACGAGTACTAAGTACTTTGAATAACTAATACCATATATAATTCTATATAACTACATCACCATCTAATTGTAATTGAGAAATAATATTTATAAAGTTAAAATGTTTATAAATATTACCTTAGTAAAAATGTCGTAACTTTCTCGTTTTAAGTCCGTTTTGTACGTTCTTTATGTCAACGGTTTCGTATTAAGAAGATGTATCAAAATATTACATTTTAATATTTTTAACTCACTGATGAACAATTGTTTTTACTGTTCATGATTATTTATAAAATTATTTTTCTAAATTTAATTATCGAAATCTTTTGAAAGTCATAACTTATTCGTTTTAATTCCGTTTTTAGTGATTCTTTCGAGCACGTCTTTGTAATTAAAAGTTCTATTCCAACTAAAATATTTTCCAAAAAGTTTCTAAAATGAACAGTAATTTATTTTTATAAAATTATTTTTATAAAAGTATTTATTATCAGAAACTTGCAAATGACGTATCTTCTTTGTTATAGCTCGGATTTTCGAGTTCTTTATATGCCTACGATTCTCATAACATGTAATATTTTAATCAAATACAAAATAAACATTGTATTTCGAATTAAAAACAGAAAGTTTTGATCATTTGGTTAAAATGTTTATAAAAATTGTTTTTATAAGTTTTTAGCTTAGTTAATTTGCTACAATTCCTCTACAACACTTTATAACACAAGTCTCATACATTTTAAGTCCTTTAGTCCATCATTTATCCAAGAATAACAAGTCCTTACATTTATTTATTTATAAACTTTAATAAATAAACTTTTAAACAATTAATTTATATATACTTTTATAAATTAATCCACACTTGTATAATGTATATAGTTTCATTCTAACATGTTTTTAACGTCAATATAACATATGGAAAAGTATTTTAAACCATGATCAAGAGTAATAATCCATTTTACATCTTAATATATTTCCTAGATGGTGATTTACTACATAGACATTATATACACATAAAATCACAAATGTAAAGAGTGTAGGATTTTTAGATGACCTTAAGATGATGTATGATTAAGAGAAACAAGTTCTAAACCCTAGTTTAGAATCAAAACCTAAGCTTCCAAGACTAGAAAACCCTAATCTTCCAAGAAACCCTAATCTTGAACTTTTCTTGATTAACCCTTTTAAATACTAAACCAAGCCTTCAATACACTATGGTACTAGAACACTTGAATACTTGCTAGGAAATTTTGTATGGATGGTTTGTTTGTGGTTGATTGAGCCGTGGGCTAGGGAGAGCACAAAGAGAGGATTGTATGAAGTTTTTGCTTAAGGAAATTGTATGTGTATGATATCTACAAGTCTTGCATGTATTTATATACCAAGAGCTAGTCATGATCACTATTTGAGAGTCTAAGTATTAACATGAGATGGGGGGGACGGTTGGATAACAAGGAGTGAAACAAGGAGAACTTTGGTCAAAAACACTAGTCATGGCTAGGTCTAATAAGTCCTAGGTTGTACAAAGTTCTTAGTTGGTTCAATTGTGTGCTCTTGGTCCCCTAGGATGAGCATTAGTCCAAAAATTAGGGAAGGGAAAGACTAAGATGAGTCTTTGATATCTTATGTTGTGTACTTGAAAGTCTTGAAGTTATAAGATGTATAGATTTAAGTATAAAGAGTATACTTGAAATGTGTATGTTCTAGTTTGGTTCTTATATGCATAATTCGGCTAACATGATGAATATGGGTGAAGTTTTATAAAACTTTGAGTATTGGGTATAATAATGGGTATTTATTAAAGCGTAGATAAGTTTTGGTGGTTCCGTGAATGCCTAGATGTATTTTATCGCGAAACGTAAACACTTTACGTAACCAATAAAAATAAAATATGCAAAGTTAATAATTATCCTCCAAATAATTATCTAACACTTGCATGACGTAAACATTTAATTGTTTGATGCCCGTTTACGTTGAATGACAATTTTTAGTTTACGCGATTTACCCATATAACGAAAATTAAAAGCAACGCGTATAAGACTAAAAATAAATAGTGAAATAAATGACGTCAAAAAATGACCTGAAATCACAGGGTGTTATAGTCTTCTCCCGTTAAATGAGCCTTGTCCTCAAGGCTTAAAACGCGGCACTTGACGACGATGCGGTTTTAGTTAAGAGATGCGGATACTTCTTTTGAAATTGGTCTTCACGTTCCCATGTGAACTCAGGACCCCTCCTAGAGTTCTACCGAACCTTGACAATTGGGATACGGATTTGCTTCAACCATTTGACTTCTTGATCCATGATTTCTACGGGTTCCTCTACAAAATGGAGCTTATCATCAATATGAATTCCATCCAACGGAACGGCTAATGGTTCGTCAGAATAACACTTCATTAAGTTGGATACATAAAACGTATTGTGAACCATGCTTAACTCTTGAGGAAGCTCAAGCTTGTAAGCAACGGATCCAACCTTTTCTAACATCTTGAATGGTCCAACATACCTGGGGTTTAACTTCCCCCGTTTTCCAAAATGTACGACCCTTTTCCAAGGCGAAACCTTAAGCATAGCTCAATCTCTAACTTGAAATTCCATCGGCTTACGCTTTAAATCGGCGTAACTCTTTTATCGATCGCGAGCGGCTTAAATCCTATGTTAGATTTGAACGATCTTCTTGGTTGTCTCTTGAACTATTTCTAGACCGATGAGTTGAACTTCTCTAACCTCGGCCCAACAAACAGGTGAACGACATTTTCGACTGTAAAGTGCTTCAAATGGTGCAGCCTTGATGCTAGTGTGATAACTATTGTTATATGAAAACTCAACTTTTTGGCAAATGTTTAACCAACCTTTCTAAAGGCACGATCTTATACAAGCGCCGCATCATATCTCGGAGAGTCTTGAATAGTCCTCTCGCTTTGTCCGTCGGTCTTTGAATGATATGCAGTACTCATTGCCAATGTAGTACCCAAAGCCTTCTGAAGTGACCTCCAAAAATTTGATGCGAATCTACCGTCATGATAAAAATATTGTAGGACGGGTATTCCAATGCCTCGCCGTCTACCTCAGTTAGGTACATTTTGTAATTTCTCCTTGGGATCAGTTTCATCTGGTGTAAGAAGAGCGCAAACGTAGTAAGTCGGTTAATAATCACCCAGATGGTGTCATAACCTTGTGACGACTTAGGAAGCTCTATGATAAAGTCCATAGTGATATTATCCCACTTCCATTGAGGTATCTCGGGTTACACCAACAAACCAGACGGCCTTTGGTGTTCAGCCTTGACCTTAACACATGTCAAACATTTGCGAACATAGGTGGCGACGTCGGCATTTATATTGGGCCACCAATATAGCTTCTTCATGTCCTGATATAACTTGTCGGAACCCGGATGGATGGAGTATTTTGACTTGTGGGACACGTGCATAATCACAGTCCTTAAATCACCATAACATGGCAACCAACTCCTACCATTTAAGCATAGAGTTCTGTCGGCCCGGGGTTCTAATTTTTCCTTCGGTATATCCTTCCTAACCATACCTCCTACGTCTTCGTTCTTGAAGTTTTCTGGCTTCTGTGCCTCTATTTAAGCTTCCAAAATTTGTTTGGGGAGATTCAAACTAATAGTCATGACTAAGGCTCAAACCCGTAATGGCTTATTCCATTCTTTATGGCTTAAGTGTTGACCCATTTTGAATAGATCTTACTTAGCTTGTTAAAGCTTAGTTGTGTTGGATAGATCCAAGACAACTATAATAGAAACTAAGATTGTGAATGCTACAAACTATGCGTAATCTGGCTTGTAATACTAAGAAGAACAATGAAACAGTAAAACAAGATCTTGCTAAACTTTCAATATATTAAACACAATCAAAGTTATAGAATAACCTTGTATCTAATCTATATCTTTTTACTATGAAAAACATATAAAACTTGATATTCTAGATAAATGCCGTTGGGTTCCTTTTTATACACCAAGGAAAACCCTAACGGGCTACAAAAATGCGTCAAGTGATCAATGGGCAGGGGGGGGGCAAATTGATATTCCTATATATCTCATGCATATCAATTTTGCAGTACTAACTTTATAACTAAACTAGTACTAAATCTATTATAGCTAACAATACTAAGAATAACTGAACAGTACTAAATTTTGTACTGGCAGTAGTACTAACTATAACACTGCAGTACTAACTTAGCTTGGCTTGTACTTAGTCTTCTCTTGGCTGTACTTAGTTATAACAGTAACTCTAAGAATCATCTTGAAGTCTTTTAATCCCAACAATCCTCCCTTAAACTTGATGTTCATCTTCGGAATCTTCAAGTTTCATTAATAGTCTTCACCATCACCAGGAGGATGCATTCAAAAACTCATTGACCCTTTTCCTGCTTTGTCATGAGCTTGAGTAGTTGATAACACATCTCATTCCAATGGTCAGCTTGAAGCTTTTTGTTCAGCATGTTTGTGATTGTTATTGGTGTAAGGGGATATCTTTTCTCAACTAACATAAAGATATCTAGATTTTTAAACATCACAAAGTGCACTCCACAGGTATCAAACAACTTCCAAATAGTCACTTTGTATCCTTGTAGATTTCTCCATACTTTACTTTTTATGTCAGGTTCAAACATTACTTTTAGATCACCTCATAACACTCTTTCATAATCCTCCTTTGGCCTTGTATTCCCATGTTTATCTTTAACCAACTTCCAGAGGGTCTCCAAGTCTTCTCTATCAATATTCTGAAGCATCTTAATCATTGATAAGTATCTTTTTGAACTTCCATCAGCTCTTATCAATTGAAAGTATCCAAACTTTCCTTCTTTAACAATCTTGTATTCAACAATCATTGGAGGTTTGGTGGCTAGAGGTATAGCATCAATTGCTACATCATCATCTTTAACTATCTCAATATGCCTTTTCATCTTTTCTTCCTCTTGATCATCATCTTTATTAGCTTTTACATGCTCATCTATCTTCTGCTTCTTTGATTTATCAGATTTAAGCTCATCTCCTGCTCTTTTAAAACTTCCTTTAGTTATTGTCACACTACTTTTCACCACATCTGAATCCATAAGAACAAATGAATTTATCTGTTTGTATGCTTTGTCAAAGAGCTTCTGAATTTCTTCATAACTCCTTCCTTTTAGCTGATTATGCTTGTATCCACCTATATTCTTCAGGTATGCACACATTCTATTTCTTATTTGAGTTTTGGTAGGTGGTTTACTTCTTTGCTCTGCTGCTCTCTGTGCTGCAAAGAACTTTTTCCTTTCAGCTATCATCTCCACTAACATTCTTGACTTTTCTTCAAGGGAGAATTTTTCTTGTTCTTCAGCTTGGAGTCTTGAAGCTAATTGCTCATCAGCCTCAATCATAGCTTGAATGCTATCCATTTCTTCAATAATTGCTGCTCTGCTAGCTTCTTCTTGTGCAACTTTTTCTTTTTGCATTCTTTCCAACTCTGCTTGTTCTTCAGCATGCAATCTGAGTGCCAATTCTTCATCAAGTGCAATTTGATCTTTCTTCTTTGATGGCTTTTCAGGCTCAACCGTTCTTGCTTTGTCTTTATCTTTTTCTTGTGGAAGTTGTGATGCTTGTGAAGGTAATGATGTTCTTTTGAATTCACTTAGCTCTTGAACTACAACCCCTCTAGCCTTGGGTCTTGTAGTTGTAGTTGTTGTAGTAGTAGTTGTAACAGCTTTGGGTTTAGCTGCTTTGATCTCTATTTGAAAATCGGTTAAGTCCGTGATCGCGCATTTTGAATAGTTTCAAAGAATTTTTGATTTGGGTTTTCTAAATACCTACAACTATCTAAGGACAATAGAATGAATGCACGAAAACAAGTAACCACGGAATTAAACACTAAGGCATTAAAACGTAAACGGGAATTAAAAATGAGACATTTAAAACCTAAATTATCTAAAATTAAACCCAAAATGATTTTTCTAATTTTCCTAATCCTATTTTACTAACTTATAAGAAAAGGCTAAGGAAATCCTAAAACGAGAACACTTAAAGCTTAAAAACGAAGAAAACGAGAACGGGAACGAAATCCCCTTCTTTAAAAGTGAAATTCAAATATAATCCCTAACAAAGTAAATATCAAACTAAGCCTAGATTAATGATAGAAGAAAAATTTTATAAAAAAGAAAATTAGTTTTTTGATTATTTTTCTATTATTTATGATTTTTTAAAGTTTTTAACAAAATTAAATGATTAAAAATATAAAAGTGTAAAATAAAAATTCTAGAAAATTACTAAAAATAGCTGATTATGAGTAGAATGCAGGAAAAATAAAATAAAAAATCCTAAAATGCTAAACTCAATAAGTCGGGAAAAAGCAGAAAAGCACACGCAGTGCTTTTTTATAAAGGAGTTCAAAAAGATGTTAAAAGAATTTAAACTGCACCTTAGGACGTAAAAGTCCTGTTGAAGCCAATAAGATCGTTAGATCGTTTAAGCTCAGGTTGTTTAGACCTTTATCTAGGATAATATCAATGTTCATAAGTTATAAAAACAAAGCGGAATAAGAACAAAGATATTCAACAAGGTTTTACCAAACATTCACCACAACCCCAATATTATTTGATCAAGATAATACGGTTACATCAATGAACTGTAACAGGGATCAAGGAAAACCTTGATTACCTTGAGGCTACACCAACTCTATACTAGACGTCTACATCTTCTTGTGTACACACACACACTTTTCTGGATGCCTAAAACAATATGCCTATGATATCTTTATATAGGGAGAGATCATGACTTACAAAGGAAGATAATAAATACAATAAGGAAACTAAATCTTTTAATCTTTATCTTTATTCTTCTTGAGCATATCTTTTAGTATCTTCTGATATCTTCCATCTTTTGTAGAATATACTCCACCAGCTTGAAGAATCTCTTATTGTCGATTTAGGTCCTTTTCCTTTAAGTCCTTCTTGTTTCATTCTTGTTTTGTCTTATCAACTCAAATATAATTCCCAACAATCTTCCCCTAGTTGATAATGACAAAACCATACAAGCACAAACTTCCCCTGAAGTTAATATACGAATGAAACTTCCCCTTAAGCTATCAAGGATCTATAAGTTGCAAATCATCAAATCTTCTTCCCCTTTTTGTCATCATCAAATAGGAGACTAAAGTATGCAACTTTGATCTTCACAACTACGAACCAATATTACACTTCTAATCCAAGTATTCCAATGACCCAAATTGCCCTCCATTACGCACCTTAAGAAAAATGAACTTGAGCAGTAGATCTTACCTAGCAGTAGAACAAAGAGCTATCAGTAGTAAAAATCCTTCTCCTCGATGTAGCAATATAAATGGTTAAACATTTAACATTAAGCTCCCTAAAACCCATATGTAACCATTTCTTACATCTCAATCTGTAGGCTCTATGTAATGAATTCTGCAATTGAAGTACACTTGAATATCAAACTTGAACGCAGAAAAATCTCCCAAATTTGTACTTAAAGCTTGCTCTATTAGTAGATTGAAGACGGTGTAGAGAATTTGTGCTGATCAAATCTCTAAAAACACATCACCTCTTGAATTTATCCACATCGACATCTTCGTGTGACACTAAGCACTACAACGTAAATCCTTTAAGTGATAGTTTACCAGGTCCTCAACCAACCACCCCTTGACCGCTGGAAACTAGATAAACCAAGTCCCAATCATAAACCGTAAATGTTCAAGCAAGTTATCATTGAATTCATGCAACCAACCAACACTGATTTCAAGATAAAATAAGTAAACTCCTTCATAAAACTTACTTCAATCTCAAATAAGAGATACCAAATAAACTCCGTAACCAATTTTTGCAATAAATCCAAAAATATTAGCCTTTAAAAATTTAAACCAAAATCAATCTGTTAGCTTCCCCTTAAATGAAGCATCTTGATCAATTCGAGATCCAAAACTATGTGTTGTCCGATATCGAATGTAACCAGCAGTATTAACTGCTTATCAAATAATACTGGCAGTACAAACCTTCTTCACTCAAACAATACTAAGGTAGAGAGGACAATTATAAATCTTGTTATATCAATTTAAAGGAGTTCAAAAAGATGTTAAAAGAATTTAAACTGCACCTTAGGACGTAAAAGTCCTATGGAAACCAATAAGATCGTTAGATCGTTTAAGCTCAGGTTGTTTAGACCTTTATCTAGGATAATATCAATGTTCATAAGTTATAAAAACAAAGCGGAATAAGAACAACGATATTCAACAAGGTTTTACCAAACATTCACCACAACCCCAACTTATTTGATCAAGATAATATGGTTACATCAATGAACTGTAACAGGGATCAAGGAAAACCTTGATTACCTTGAGGCTACACCACTCTAATCTACACGTCTACCATCTTCTTGTGTACACACAAACACACACTTCACCTGGATGCCTAAAACAATATGCCTATGACTCTTTATATAGGGAAGAGATCATGACTTCACAAAGGAAGGTAATAAATACAATAAGGAAACTAAATCTTTAACATTATCTCATACTCTTCTGAGCATATCTTTAGTATCTTTTTGGGGATATCTTCTATCTTTTGTAGAATAACTCCACCAGTCTTGAAGAATCTTATTGTCGATTTCGCCCTTTCCATTAAGTCTCTACTTGTTCATGCTTGTTTTGTCTTATCAACTCAAATAAAATTCCCCGAACATAGTTTTAAATGAGAAATCACTCATTCTGCTTATTTTGGTCGTTAAAAGATGTGTCAAATTATTAAAAGTTGTCTGCACTTGTAGGTTTTGGTTTGTATTTGAAGGAGAGGGGGGGAAGGGGGAGGGGGGGGGTCATTTAATCATCTGCAGAAATAGACATAAGGCCATTGTCTAGTGTCATAATTCAGTAGTTGAAGTAGTTGGTAGCTTTTGCAAAGTAGTATTCTAGTAGTATGGTAGGTAGGTTTATTATGTTTGAACTTATTTCAGCTTATAGAGCTTAATTGGTTATCTGTTTTTAGGTCTAAAATTAGCATTTTGTCTTTTTAATAAAAATTAAAACTCAGCTCCTACTGAGCCAATAAGCCTTTTTTAATTAATTTTTTCATAGATCATCTGAATTTCAAAATGCTTTTCAAAAGCTGTTTTAAGTATATTTGAGGTCAATCTTTAAGGTGGTATAAGATAGATAGCCATAAGGTTCCGTTTGCATGCTTAAAAATAAGCTCAAAGTTGCTAGTTCGGACTGTTTGGTTTGTAGTTGTAGGATGAGAGCTTAATTGATTGTTCCAGCTTATGGCTTATTCTTTTTGCTTAATTTTTGCTCAGGCTAGTTTGTTAGGTTAGTTGAAGGGTAGTAATAGCTTATTTTCCTTAGGCTTAAGCTTAATTTCTGTTTATTTGTATTCTTATTTCAAGTAAAAAGCCAAAAATATTTTTAGTCATTCTATCTGAATTGTTAAGATCTCTTTGTCGGCTTTATTGTTTAAGTATTTCAAAAAGTTTCTTTTATAAAAGTTACTTATTTTTAGCTTTTTAACAAGTTTGTTTTTGAAATTTTTTGCAAAAAGTTAAAAAAGGGAAGAGAGGAAGTCAGGGGTGAGCAAGGCTTGAACCCCTGACCTTTACCCTCATCACCTTTTATAACACAACACACAACACGCACTCACCACTGCGCCCTTGGGACTTTTACGTCCTAAGGTGCAGTTTAAATTCTTTTAACATCTTTTGAACTCCTTTATAAAAAAGCACTTCGTGTGCTTTTCTGCTTTTTCCCGACTTATTGAGTTTAGCATTTTAGGATTTTTTATGTTTCCTGCATTCTACTCATTATCAGCTATTTTTAGTAATTTTCTAGAATTTTTATTTTACACTTTTATAATTTATAATCATTTAATTACTCTGTTAAAAACTTTAAAAAAAATCCCCCCCCCCCCCATAAAAAAATAGAAAAATAATCAAAAAAATAATTTTCTTTTTTATAAAATTTTCTTTTATCATAATCTAGGCTTAGGTTTGAAATTTACTTTCGTAAGGTTAATATTTTGAAATTTCACTTTTTAAAGAACGAGATTTCGTTCCCTTTCTCGTTTTCTTCGTTTTTAAGCTTTAAGTATTCTCGTTTTAGAATTTCCTTAGCCTTTTTTTATAAGTTAGTAAAATAGGATTAGGAAAATTAGAAAAATCATTTTTGGTTTAATTTTAGATAATTTAGGTTTTAAATGTCTCATTTTTAATTCCCGTTTACATTTTAATGCTTACGTGTTTAATTCTTGTTTACTTGTTTTCGTGCATTTGTTGGGTCTTAAAAGACTTCATGGATTCTTAGAAGTTACTGCTGCTCAGGTACATAATGAAAATTATGCTAAGTGGTTAGTACTGGTAGTATAATGTTACCACTGCTAGTTACTACTGTTAGTATAATTTAGTACTGATAGCATAAAGTTACTGCTGTTAGTTGAAGTTAAGACTGCTCAGTGTTGAAGACTAAAATATAAGCTAAGTAGTTAGTGCTGCTAGTAGTAAAAGTTAAGACTTGTCTAATACAAGATACTACCTGTTAGTATATAATAGTACTGCTAGTACTAATGTATTACTACTAGCTTATGTTTATCAGTGCTTAGGTGGAAAGAATTATAAACTTTTTGAAGACTTCTAACTGTCCAGAGGATAAAGAACGAATTAAAGAATAAAGATGTTTGGAGACAAGAATGCATGGAGAAGAAAAGTGATGGAGATAAAATTATGTACAAATATACAGAAATTATTATCTTTAGAAGAATTACTTATGTATTGAAAAGATTGGAGATATCTACGAATATATTGTTAAGCGACTAGGACTCCATAGTCCTATAAAAGAGTCCTCTAGCGGCATATAGTTTTGAGATATCACAAAAACACACAGTCGTATCATTATCAGTTTTCATAGTTATCAAAGTCGAGTAAGAAAAGCTTCAAGGTTGTAAAACCCAGTCTAATGATAGAGTACTCGTATAATTGTCTAATATCAAGGAGCGTTTGGTTAAATCTTTTGTTATACAAAGATTACAGTTTCATTAAAATACTACTAAGAGTATTAAGGTGTAGATTCCGCATCCCACTCACACACACATACACATACAATTTATTTTGGACTTATCCAAAGTAATTTAACCTTAGGACAACCTAAGCGAATCGATCCAGGTTTGGAGATCAACAAGTGGTTATCTGAGCTTGCTGAGAACTTGATCTAGAAACATGGAGCTTGAAGTCTACACAAATAGTAGTCCCTAATGCAAATCTTCAATAACTCAAATTGGGGGAATAAAGATGTGGGCTATAAGGATTAAGCAGTACTTTCAGATCCAAGACTATGCACTCTGGGAAGTGATAGAAAATGGTGATTCATGGGTCTTAGTATCTCAAACATCTGAGGAGAATAGGATAACAGTTACAAAGATGTCTACACTATAAACTACAAGAAGAAGAAAAAAAAGATGATGTCAAAGCTAGAGGCTTGTTACTCCCATGACACTTCCAATGAACATCAGCTAACAATCATCAGTATCCAGATGCTAAATCTAAGTTTGCTGCCAATTGAAACAAGATATGAGGTAATGCAGCTACCAAGAAAAACTCACAAAAACTCTCTTGAAGCAACAGTAATGAGAATTTCAGTGCAACCAAGTGCAGAGTCTCTCGAGCTCTATTTTTCAATAGCGGCTTCATGTAAGATATTCATTAGGCTTGCAATCTGGGTCTGTGAACACTATTGCAAAGAAGATTTAAACTTAACATTTTAAGCAGCTTACCACCTAGTAGGAATACTCCATTTGCAGATGTTCTGGATGACTAAAGCCTGAGGTTGAGACTAATGAGTATAGATGATATTTGTACAACAATTTCAAAAATGTTGAACTAAAAAGATAGTGTTTCTTGTAAAGAAAACTGTCGTACATTCTAGTGGTGTTCAAAACTGGCTCTTCCATGACTGCACAAGCTCTAGCATTACAATGATGCTAACACGCTTCTTCACAAGTTAGTGCTGCTAGCCCTATGTGTAATACGCAGTCCCAAGTTGCACATACAAGTGTAAGTGATAATACTTGTGTAATGCTTTCATGGTTGAAAACATCCGAATGGTTCTAATGTCCTACATCAAGACTTAACAGCAAATTCATCAAGATGATTTGGAAGCACTGGATTTTAAGTGGCAGGCTCTCTGTGCAAGTGTGAGAGCAAAGAAGTACAATCAAGACGAGGCAAGAAGATTTTCAATAATGCTAATGATATTGCTGGATATGATAAATCTAAGGTGGAGTGTTATAACTGTCATAAGTTAGGACACTTTGCTAGGGAGTGCAGAGCACCAAGAAGCAAGGAAGGTCAGTTCAGGAAATCAAGGCAACACTAAGAAGCAAGGAAACAATGAAGACACATCTTCAAAGGCAATGTTGGCTATTGATGGTGTAGGTTTTGATTGGAGTGACATGGCAGAAGAACAAGTTCAGACAAACATGGCTCTAATGGCATTTTCAGACTCAGAGGTATACACTGATAAAACTTGCTCTAAAACTTGTCTGAAAAACTATGAAACTCTTAAGAAACAGTGTGATGATTTGCTTGTTAAGCTTAATGAATCTGAATTTAAAGCAACTACTTATAAAAGAGGTTTAGCAACTCTAGAAGATCAAATAATCATATATAAAAAGATTGAGGTTCTTTTTAGTGAAGAAGTTGCAGTTCTTAAAAGAGAAGTAGGTTGTAAAAACTATGAAATAAATGTGCCTAAAAGTGAGCTTGAAAAAGTTAAGCAAGAAAAAGATGGCATTGGTTTTAAAATTGAGAAATTTAATAATGCCTCAAAAGACTTAGATCAGTTGTTAGGAAGTTAGATATCTGACAAAAGTAAAAAGGGTTTGGGATATAGTGCAGTTCATTCACCTCATCCTTTAATTTATAATAGACCTAACAAGCTAGATCTGTCTTATTCTGGTCTTGATGAATTCAAAGAGCCTGAATTCAAAGGTTATGGTCCTGAGAATAGTAAGCAAGAGTCTAATGTTGTTTGTGAAAAAGAATCAGATAATTCTAAGGAAAATTCTAATGAGTCTTTGGTAAAAGAACAAGTATCACAGGACAAAAGTAGCTTTGTTGAATCTTTACCTAATGTTGATAAAGAAACTATTTTTCCTGCTAATAAAAAGGTAGAGTTTACAAAACCTGAAAATCATGAAAAATCAGTTAAAAAGTCAGTTAGGTATGCAGAAATGTATAGATCACAATTTCCTAGGGGAAATCAGAGGAATTGGAATAGACAGAAGTCCAATCAACTAGGAAAAGAATTTGTGATGTATAACAAGGCTTGCTATATATGTAGAAGTTTTAATCATTTGCAGATTAATTGTCATAATCATCAAAGAAGAGACATAGCATCTAGAAATAACTACAATAGGGTGGATGCCAAAAACACACACCCTAATGTACTCAAGAATATGTCTCCCAAAGCAGTTTTGTTGAAAACTGGCATCACCCCACTTAATACTGTTAGGCCAGTTAATACTGCTCACCAAAAACAGCAGTTCATAGTGCTAAATCAAAGACACATTTTTCAAAACAAGCACAATCAACTACTAAGAGGCCTTTTTATAAGCAAACAACATTAACTAGAAGATCTGTGCATGAAGCAAAGAGACACTATTATACTGGAAGGCATAATGCAGTTAATACTGCTAGGTCTTATACAGGACAAGTTAATGTTGTTAGGGTAAAAAGGGTTAATGTTGTAAAGTCCTCAGCATATTAGGTTTGGAGACCTACCAAATCTAATGGTGCATCACTTGCTTTTAAAAGACACAACTACATTGATGCACGAGGCAGATCCAAGTCAATAATGGCTTGGGTCCCCAAAGGAATCTAATTTCCTTATTCTTTTGTGCAGGGCAAGCCACAACATGATGATAAAGGATTAATACTGTTAGTTTTCTCAATTAATACTGCTAAGTATAATTAAAACTGTTAGTTATACTTAAGACTGTTTGTTAAAACAGTTAGTCATAGTTAATGCTGTCAAGAAGAAAATGTTTTGGATTTTGTATATTTGGCTATGAACTAACATTTGCAGGTAAAGCATGTTGAATACCTGATGTTAAATGCTTCACCTTTTGAAGTAATGTTTGAGAAGAAAGTTAATGGTCTTGGTTCACATTGTTTAACTTTTATTCATGGGTTATGCATAAATATGGATCCTCATGAATTCCCACATGTCTATCTAGTCTTTTCTAGTGTGCTTGTGATGAATAGAGACATGTTGTTGCATAATTATTGAAGACAAAGTTAATGATGTTTGACTTTTGTTAATACTGCTAGGCAGAAAATTACTACTGCCAAGCAAATGTTAATGCTGTTAAGATGACATAGGCACCAAAGTTGCAACTATTTCAAATTCTTATCTCTTGAAACATTGTTTGAGGGGAGGTTCCTTATTCATACAACCAAAAAGCATGGATGAAAGAATGTGTTATATCATAATTATGTTCAAAAGTAATCAAAACACGTCTAGGCATATCAAAAGAGGTCGGGACACCAAGATACCTCAGTCTAGTAGTCCCCCTGAGAAAGGTTGGTGATGAGGCTGTCCATAAGAAGTTGGGTAACAGAATGGAAATGGTTGCCACTACTGCTTCTAGCTAAGAAGTGGAGCAAGACAGTGGTAACATCAAATAAGACCCAATATATGGCAACACTTAATGAATCAACTCCTTAGGTAATTGGTTCAGGTAGTGGTCCCAGGTGCCAAGATACCATATTGGGGGATGTGAATGCTCAAACTAGGTTTGAGATTACATCTAAACAGTCCATTGATCCACCTCTCTCAAGAGGTTACACACTTGGAAGTGGGGAGGACAGTATGAAACTTATTAGAATTGACGGAATTTTATACACAACTGTCATATAAAACAGAAAGAGTGTCTTGGTAAGCCAAAAGAAATGAGAGATTTTGTGAGCTTAAAAATAGAAAGAGAGACGTGTGCTTAAAAATAGAAATGAGTGATTATGTGAGCAAAAAGAATTAAGAGATAATGTGAGCATAAAAACAGAAAGAGAGTTTGTGTGAATCAAATTTGATGATGAAAATTGCTTATTGGAATGAAAATTGAATGATTACTGGTGTATTCTTCTTAATGCTGCTCAGTTTCAACTTAATGCTGCTAAGCTTAAGTTAATGCTGTTAGGCTTAAATTAGTATTGCCCATTTTGTTCTGCGTTAAGGTATGTTAGTGCTGCCAGTTCAAGTTTCTGCTGCTGAGGGTGATTTTATAAATACTTCGATTAAGGGTTTCATTTACTTCTTTATTCGATTTCACTTATTCAAACACTCTCTAACCATAAACCCTAATTCAATTTTCATCTTTGATCATCAAATTCATCATTATGTTAAGCCCTAAGTTTGCTGAAATGCACAATGTGGTCGCGTTCTTGGAAAAAACCGAAAAAAGTGATGGGTTTGCAGAGATAATTGATTTCCTGAAAGCAAGTTCGGTTTCATATGCTTTAACAGTCAATCCAGTCATCTACACATCTTGTATTGAACAATTTTGGGCAACTGCCAAGGTACAGACAGTTAATGGAGTGCGACAGTTACAAGCCCTAGTTGATAAGAAGAGGGTTATTGTTACGGAGTCAAGCATTAGGAGAGATCTTCACTTGGATGATGCAGAAGGTACTGATTGTCTTCCAACTGCTACTATCTTTGAAGAATTGGCACGTATGGGGTATGAAAAGCCTTCTCAAAAGCTTACTTTTTATAAAGCCTTTTTCTCTCCACAGTGGAAGTATTTCATTCATACTATTACTCAATGCTTAAGTGCTAAATCCACTGCATGGAATGAGTTCAGTAGTTCTATGGCTTCTTTGATCATATGCTTGGCAACTAATCAGAAGTTTAATCTGTCTAAGTATATCTTTGATGCAATGGTGAAACACTTAGATGGAGGAGTCAAATTCTTGATGTATCCACGTTTTCTCCAAGTTTTCATTAATCAACAACTGGGTAATATGTCAACTCACAAGAAGATTTTTGTTAATCCCTTTCACACAAAGAAAGTTTTTGCCAATATGAAGAGAGCTGGAAAGGATTTCTCTAGGAGAATAACACCTTTATTTGATACCATGATGGTTCAACCTGTTGAAGAAATGGGTGAGGATTCAGATCATCCAACTGATTCCACTCAAATACCCATTATTGATCAACCATCTTCATCTTCCCAACCCAAGAAGAAACAACCATCGAAGAAGGCTCAGAGACAGGAGGCAGAGGTTCCTCAAGATGAGGCAGAGCATGAGGAAAGTGTACCAACACCTTCCAATGATCCACAACCTAGTGGTGAGGATAGCATGCAACTAACTGATTTGATGGCTTTATGTACCAAATTGCAAACACAGGTTCTTGATTTACAAAAAGCAAAGGATGTTCAAGCACAAGAGATTGCTGCTTTGAAAAAGAGGATCCAGAGGTTGGAAAGGAAGAAAATGTCAAGACCTACAGGTTTGAAGAGACTCAGGAAGATTGGTATGACTAGGAGAGTTGAGTCCTCTGAAGACCAGGAGAGTTTGGGTGCTCCTGAAGATGCATCCAAACAGGGGAGGAGTATTGAAGATATTGATGCTGATGTTGATGTTTCTTTAGTTGATGAAACTCAAGAGAGACAGGGTGATGACTTAATATTTGATACTGGAGTTCTGGATGATGTTGAAAAGCCTGTGGAAGGTAAGGTTGATGGGAAAGGTGAACAGAGTACTAAGCCTGATGATAGTACTGCTGGTGAAGTAGTTACTACTGCTAGTGTTGATGATAGTGTTGTTTCTACAACTATTGAGGAAATCACTTTGGCTCAGACACTTATACAGATTACAGCAGCTAAGCCTAAAGTTGGTACTACTGCTGCTACAACAGCAACAACTACAAGACCCAAGGATAGAGGGGTGGTTGTACAGGAGCTAAGTGAGTCCATAGTTTCACAAGAGACACAACCTTCAAGTTCTAATGATAAAGGAAAAGGTATTATGATTGAGCCTGAAGTTCCTTTGAAAAGAAAAGATCAAATTGCTCTTGATGAACAAATTGCAAGAGATATTCAAGCTAAGTTGAATGCTGAGTTGATAGAAGAGCAAAAGCTAGCAAGAAAACAAGAAGAAGAAGCCAACATAGCATTAATTGAGTCATGGGAAAATACGATTAGTAAGCTTTGTTACTATTTATTTGGGGTTCTTTTTGATCCGTTGTGCTCTAACTGATCAAACCCTAGACAATTAGGGTTTGTATATTGATAGGTGTAAAATACACATATCTATTTATACCTAAAATAACCCAAATAAACCCAAAACAGACCAAAAATGGCAAAAATATGCTGGTATTTGTGTTTTGTGTATGCAGGTATGGATAAGTCAAAAATCACAAGAAAACAGTCAAAAGTGAGCAAACACGGACACGAGAATCAGAAGAGTTCAAAAAGAAGCCAAAGTCCCAAAGCCTTAGCCAAATTTTCATCCACAAAGGGCCATTCTTGCAATTTTCGAAAGTTCTTTATAACTTAAAAAGAGGAAATAAAAGAGAGGGGCCAAAAGTGCTATCTTCCCAAAGAATCAACAGTTTTAACTGTCAAGAAAGGAGCGGGAACCTTTTACTATTCATCCGTCTTCCCCAATTTCACCCCCATGGTAAAACAAGGGGCAAATCAAAATTAGAGGGTGCTTAAGTCAATTCAAGAGGTCTACATCACAAACCCAGGGTCAAATCAGTCTTTATCAAAGGATTCATTAAAGAAGAGCCATGTCGACAATTAAAGAAGCACAAGTTTATGTGAGTTTTTGTGCTAAATCACTCACAAAACTAACACAAACGTCACATCAAGGGAATGACACGCTGGCAATCCTCAGGTGTCCACATCTTGATCAAACGGCCACAATTGATGATCAAATGATTGATTAAATGAATGGCAGAGATTGAAGATTGGAGAGCAGGGCTAGAGGTCCTAGAAGCTTCAGCTGGGCACTATAAATAGGCCTCATTCTCACACACAAAAGGAGTCTTGAATTTTTCTTTTTAATCTAGTTTTTAGTAGTCGAATTTAAGTTTTTATGTAATTTTTATTTCGTATTCTATTTCTTAAATGTAAGTTTTCCTTTTTCAAGTAATGTAATCAGCTTTTTCATTTAATAAAATTCAGTCTTTAGTGTTTTAAATCTCATTATCTAAGCTCTCATATAAAGTTATAAGCTCTCTTAATAAGTCATATTGTTTCAATAAGCTCATATTAAGCTCTTTCAGTCTATAAGCTGAAATAGAGCTGTTTGAATTCAGTATTAATCTTATCTAAACCTTTAACTAGCTTAAACTTACATGGATCTTATTGGATCTAAGCTTTTGGAAGGGGATCTTACCTTGGAAGAGATCCCAAGGACTTATACTCTAGCTTATTCATAAGCTAGAGAGCTAGTAGCTGCCTTTATTGGTTCCTTTTGTTTAGCTAAAGGATCAAGTGAGTTTCTCTTTTTATTCATCTCCAATTTCAGTTTTAAATTGCTTAGTTTTAGTTTATATTTAGATTTGCTTATTTGCTTATTCTCTTTGCTTATTAGTGTTTAAATGTCTCTTCTAGTACTTATTAGTTGTTTGTCTTCATCTGTTTTTGCTTAAGTAGTTATAGATCTTTAGTATTAAAAATTTGTCATATAAACTAATATTAAAATCCAAAAATATTAGTTTAAATAGCTTAGATCTTAGATTAAGGCTTGTTCAGTTGTTCAATCATGTTTGCTAAGTTTGTTTTAAGCTAGTTTTTATCTGGTATTTAGTGCTTGTTCATTAGATTTCTCTTAAAAAAGCTTTTCTCAACTCTGTCATAATGGTTAAGTAGTGTTTGGATTAGTGTAATCTCAAAATTGCACTAGCAGTACTAACTTCAGTTAGTACTGCTTAGCTTTTACACTACCAGTACTAACTTCCAAGTTAGTACTGCTTTCACAAGTTAATACTGTTAGCTTTAATTTCAGTAGAATTAAGTTTAGTTTCAGCTTATTTAGATTTAGTTTTCATTTCCTAGCTTATTTCATTGCTTATTTAGTTTTCAAAAGTCAAAATTGCACTAGCAGTACTTTCTCTTGAAAGTACTGCTGAACTTTTACACTACCAATACTAACCATAAGTTAGTACTGCTGTGTTCTTAGCTTAATTTAGATGAGTAATTTTAGGATTTAGCTTATCAAACTCAGTAGGACTTAAGTTTTAATATAGCTTAATACATTTTAAGTCTTAATTTGCAATTTCTAGCTTATTTCCTTAGTTTAATTTAGCTGTCAAAAGTCATAAAAAGACTGAAAACTCCAAAAACAGTACTTAGAGTCCTTAGAATTTAAATTTGTTAATTTAGCTTATGGATCTAGATTTTCTAGCTTAATTAGATAGATTATAAGTCGTTTTATAAGTCCTTTAAGTTTCAGAGTCTAGTTTAGCTTATTTAAGTTTTTAGCTCAATTGGATTTTGAGTTACTTTGCTTATTTCCTGAGTTTGCTTATTTTATGATCAATTTCAGTAGCATAAAAGTAGTTTAAGCTTTAGTTTCTTTTCATTTATAAATTAAGCATATCATAAGCTCTTTAGAACTTCTTTCCTTTTTCATTTTGAACTAGTTTTGAGTTTTTTATAGCTTATTTTCTAAAACCAAGGGTTAAACCCTCCTTTCTGTAACAGCTTATTAATAAGCTCTTTTTAGAGCTTATCTTTGAGTTTCAGACTATAGTGCTTTTGTTAAAGTTGTTCCCACTAGCTCCCTCTACAACTTTGCTTCTTTGAGTTTTTCATTTTAAGCACTTTTCAAATTTCACCTTAATTCGGGCCTTAGCTTGTTATCGGGGTAGATTCTCAGGGTAGATAGTGTAACTTTTCGATCTTAGTTGTTTGCCAGTTAGTTTCCCCCGTCAGTAAGTGTTTTTCCCCGTTAGTCCTTTTCCTTTTTGCATTATTAGTCCATTAGTTAAGTTTTAAATTAGTTTATTAAGTTTTCATTTATAATTAGGGTTAAGTTTTAATTAGTTCAATTAAACTTTTATAAAAAGATAAAAATTAGGGCTTTTATTTTTAATAATTTTCGGCAATTTTTCTTTATTTAGTTAAATTTCAGTTTGTCTAAATTTCGTAGTAATAGCTTATCCAAAATATCTTTGTTCCATTCAAATCAGGATCCGAACCTAAAACGTGGTTTCAATTTTACTAGTCATTGGGGAAACGACCCGGGTGATCATACTTGCCCGGTTAAACATACGTATATTATATATATTATATTATTTTTGTAAGTTTTAACTTTTTACCTTAGTTCAAGGTGAATAGTTGGAATTTACCTAAGTAGTATTATTATTATTATATATTTTATAGGTACGTAAAACTACGAATCAGATACCATCGGTAACAGTCTTCATACTACCTTACCCCTAATATGGTTGATCCCTCTTAAGTGTTTTAATGCATGCAATGTACTCTTAGAGGCCTTGTAATTTTCTTCACACGACCTTACTTGTGCGTTGCCTTAACAGAATATTATGTAGACATCGTTTTCGTGTAATTCGCTCAAAAATAAAGAAATACTTACACAGATCAGCACAAGTGTGGCAAAACAACATGATTAGGAAAAGCAAACTAAGAAGTAGTGCATGATTAAGTAAATACGTTCGTTTATCATATAGTTATCACCAAAGTAGTTTAGATTTATATTTAGTTTAATTAGCTAAAACCAAACCAAACCTATCAAAACCAGAATTGTACCTGCTTTCTATAAAATATAAAAATAAAAATAATTTTCTCTCAACCCCTTAGACCTCTGTTATATTCTGTTTGAGCCTTCCTAACCTATTCCCCTAGAGAATGATAACAACCCTCGAGTCTTGCCTTACTACACTACAACGGTTAAGTACTTTGCCTAGGAAGTTGTAAAACTTCTTGTGAGTTTTCAACGACCGCATCAACAATTAACATACACAAGCAGATAAACAAACAATAAAGAAGCGGTCAAGCACCAATGTAAGGAAAATGTATTAACTAGTTTAATTAAATAGAATGTAGGAATTGTTTATGTGTGCGATGATTGTATTACTTCGTTGGTGGTATATCATTCCTAAGCTAGGTGGTACTTCTCCCTAAACTCTAGGTTTATTTCAGTCAATCCTGTCATAATTAACCAAACCCGCATAAAGTTTCCACCGTTGATTATAATTTATCTAGGAGGCAACATTGGTGAATATCGAGACCTAGCTTATCGAGACTTTACCAACTCATGCCTAATGGTTATCTATATGCTGGTAGTCCACGGTCCTAATTGCCATCCAAAGAAACAGAATGTTATTTGTAATCTAAAATCACCTCTTAGTCTACCATTCACTTAACCAAGGGAGCAATAGGGGCATAAATTTTTTGTCTTATTAATCTAGAGTCACATAAATAAGTTGTATGTAGTATTCATCCAAGACTCTAGTCTACGCCTCAATAACGATTAAGTTACAGTGTTTCATTTGTAATCCTAGATCTAGTGGAATGATAAATGAAAACATAATCGAGCAATAAACGGATATGAAGTGATAAACATAATCAACAAGCAACAAAAGAGTAAACAATCGATATAAGCAAACCAAACATTAAATTATCATAACATGGCTAATACCTATAGGTACTAGCCCATAGTCATTGTAACAATACACATTATCATAGACGAACGGTTAAAATAAACAAAACGTTATGCTAACCGAACGCTTATAGCGAAGTATAGAGACTACAAGAGTTTTCCTATTGAATTGAGACACTTGCAGGACCTTCCTTGCTTCTAAAATCGTTTATAGATCGTACTTGGTGGTTAAGAGCTTGTAATGCATACTAAAAACCAAAGTTTAGGTTTTCTATTTATAGGCTCTGAAAACAGGTCGATACGCCATATTGGAGGGGTCTGATACGATGTATTAGGGTTGCTTGGCGTGGGCTCCACGATTGTTATATCCTGGAATATTCATTAACCGCCACTGAATACGACGTATAGGCTCTTCTGGATACGGCGTATCGGCTGTAAACGTGCTTCTTCTGAATGTTGACCAAAGTATCATATATGACGTATCTGTTGATGTGGATACGATGTATTCTTCAAAGTCAGGCAATGGTCTTGATCTTGTCTAGGTCTTCGGAAATAACGTATTCTTCTAGAGTGATATGTTATATTCATCAGATTTAGTAGACTTTCTCGATCTTCATCATTTATGCTCCAAAACACGTTCTTTTCACCATATTTTGACAATTGCTCGATATAACTGAGACTCATACAAATAAGCGATTAAGTATTAAATCTTATATAAAATAATATAAAATGAGCCATATAAATGGGATAAACGATGCCAATAATATGACGTGATTTGATGTCATAATCCTCAACATCAACATCTACAACAACTTCATTTTCATCTCTTGTATCAAGTTCTTCATCAAATAGTACATCAACCAAATCATCTTCATCAATTAGTTTGTATCATTCAACCTATAATTAGTGTTATTTAATCAAAGTATTAAAGAATTATAGCAAATATAAGGACAAATTTTTAATACTTACAATTGTTTGTTCCCCATTCGTGTATTTGATCCACTAACATTTCCCCTTTCCCATGTTTGATCCACTAGCACTTCCCTTTTACTCTTCTGCTTCCTCCTCCTCTAGTGCTTACTCCTACACTGGTTCCTCCTATCAATATATCACCTCTAGCAGTCACAAATTTACCCCTACTTCTACTAGGAACTCTAGCATTTTTTGGGAATCAAAGGATTCATTAAGACCAACTACATCATAATCCATTCCTTTAGAAGTTAATAAAGACCCATGTTAATATCGTCCAATGCAAGTGAGCACATTAACTAGGGTTCTTATATGCCAGGAGTTTCCATCATGTATCTTCACAAATCTTAGTTATAAGGAGAACAAGGTTTATTAGGCACTCTTGGAAGTTTTTTCTTTCTTCTTTCGTTTTCATCAACCCTACACCTAACCAACAACTTTTCATTATCACCTTTTTATAACAATGTTGGTATCCATTAACAACATAATAAGAGGTCTTACAATATTGTACATGATCCATATCTGCATACGGTTCACTTTATATTGTTTTTTTACTTGCAATGGGTGATTGGGTCATGAATAAGGTAATCTCTTTAACTGAGGTTAAACACAATCTCATCCTCATCCATGATGGGTATATACTCATCATAGATGATTTGTGATTCAACATGAACTATTTTTAAGTTTCATCACCTAAGTTTTAAAATAAAGGATCAGCTTCATGCTCAATATTATCACTATCATTTTCCAACACTACCTAATTTTCATCATATGATTTTTCAATTGCTTTTTTCTTTTCATCTGCTTTTTTTTATTATGACGTCCTTAAATTCTTCTTCACCCTCGTATAAATAATCAAGTGATGCAACATCATTATGTTCATTATTCAAGTCATCTAAATCACAATCAAGTCCATTTTATAAGTCAACACCAATATAATCACCCAAATTTTCATTATATGACATACATATAACTCTTTTATACTTTCATTACTTTGCCACTTTTCAACAAATACACTAAAACCAACATCACACTTGATAATATAAAAAGCTTTATTACAGTGATACACAGTCACTACAGAATGTGTTTTGGTTTCAATCATGTCCTTAAGTTTGAAACTAGTAACATCAACATTCAATGTGAGCATCTTTTAATCAATATAGATTAAAAGTGTAAGCTTGAAATACCCGTTGTAAAAAAGATCCAACGAAAGTGAAGCTGTCAAGGATGAAGAAGCCATCCTGCTAAACAACAAAATTCACACATATGAGTCGTTAAATTAACAATTAATAATAATAAATAAACACCAATATAACTTTAATTTACCTTAACAAAGAAGAAAGGGGGTTTAATTTTGTGAATCAATTGGGTATTGACCGGGTTGGGATTTTGATGAAATTTTGTGAACATATGTTTTGGAACTTTGGCTGTCGTTTGGTTTTGCTTGGGTATGTATATATATATATATATATATATATATATATATATATATATATATATATATATATGTATGTGTGTGTGTGTGTGTGTGTGTGTGTATATATATATGTATATATATATATATATATATATATATATATATATATATATATATATATATATATATAAATGGTGTGTTGTGTATAAATAATATAAATATATATAAAATATATAGATCTATATATATATAATATATATATATATATATGTTGCAGCTGTAACACAACAAAATTCGTAGATTCGATTAAAAATATATTATATTGATATTATAATTTTAGAAAAGCCTTTCCATTAAGTTTTATTAGAAATAAGGACCTTTGGTGTAAAATAGTTAACAGAAAAGACTAACGGTGCAAAATATTTAACGATAAAGACTAACAGCAATTAAATACAGAAAATTACATTTTTTACCCTTATAGCTTAATAACCTCCTTAATTTCAGGTTTATTTACCATATTACACGTGTTTGGTACGTGTTATCACTAGAGCATAAATGGAGGGAAATTATCATATAATCAAGTCATGATGAAATCTTACCAAGTGAATCTAGGATGGTTTTTTTTGAAGTTATCATGTTGATCGCAAAGATGTGTAAAGTGTTTTAATCCATTCCGCATCAAAGGTATGAGTTAATTTAGAGTCTTGATTCTATGTTCATGATATAAATTGAGGTTTTGGGGTTTAAATGAGTTAATTGTGGTTTTAGTTAATTTTATAAGATTAATATACATGCTTGATGATTTTTTTTTGAGTAAATGGGAATGTCCCCGGTAAAATAAAAGAGTTAAATTTATAAGATTAATATATGATCTAAGTCCAAGTTAGAATGATTTGGAGATTATGATTAGTTATGTTTCAGAAACAATGAAGTCATGTTTAGAGATTATGAGTTGTTATTGATTAATAAAGAAGATAATGTGTAGTTTATCCACATAAAGGGGTGTTTGGCTAGAGCTTATTGTAATGCCTGATTAAGGAATTTTGGCTTAAGGCCTGAAAAAGAATGACCTAAACAGGTCTAATAAGCTGTAATATAAGTTTGTTAAGGTTTGGAATAGCTTATTATGGGTTTTGGGTCGTTTTGGTGATGTCCCAAATTAGGACAACAAGGTTTGCATAAATTTGTACCTACTTTGGAAAATCATAGAAAAATAACCATAACTCCATTTGGAGCGTGCCTTGCATTTTCGGAAGAGCAAAAGAGTTTCCAAAAAGTTAGTTCTACGTCTCAACTCCAAATTTAAGTGGATCAAAGTTAGTAAAGTTTAGCACACTGCAGAAATTCTACACAAAAAAGCCATTTTGTCAAAGTGTGGTTATTGATGAAATAGCACCTTATGTGATTATGTTAAGTTGTTAAAACCAATACATGTTGGATATGTGAGATAGTAACTTCTAATTGTTCTAGCATGGTTATATTATGATTAGGTGATATTGGAAGGTTTGCGAAAGTATAATCAAGACTTAAAGGTAAGTAATAGATTTAGCTTCATGTTATAGATTAGACATGATGTAAGAACGTTTGTTTAGCTTCGGTTGTAGCCGAAGGTTGTCATGTTTATAGACTCGAAAATAGCCGAGTATTGCTTATCATGTCATGATTCGGATTTAGCCGAAAACAAGTCAAGTTTAGAATGCTCACAAGGAGCATCATTACCATGTTTAGGATGCTCACAAGGAGCATCACTATCATGTTTAGGATGCTCACACAGAGCATCTTTATCATGTTTAGGATGCTCACAAGGAGCATCGTTATCATATATAAGAGGCTCAGAAAAAGCATCGTTAACATGTATAGGATGATCACAATGAGCATCGTTCTCATGTTTAGGATGCACACAAGGAGCATTGTTTTTAAGTGTAGGGTGCTCACAAGAAACATCGTTGTCAAGTTTAGGGTTCCTCAAAAACGCACCAAAAGTCATGTGGCGTGCCAAAGAAGTGCACGATATAGAATTAGCGTACAAGCATCCTAAGTGGATGACATGTGCTTGTATAGTAGCATCCTAAGTGCATGACCAAAGTGTCCTAAGTGGATGACCAAAGGGTCCTAAGTGAATGACCAAAGCGTCATAAGCGGATGACCAAAGCATCCTAAGTGGATGACCCATACTTTAGTTAGTACTCACGTCATTCGCGGATGACCCAAATCAAACAAGCACGATGATAGATTAGTGCCCCATGAAGAGTACTTATCGGCTAGGGAAGTTTCATGCATAACAGGACGATTGAATATCGTCTAATCATGTGTCCAGAAATTATATACGTTCATGATATAAGTACAAGACGACTACAAGTCGTACCTAATATAGAATCATTTGATTATAAATTCATGTTATAAGAATTGCAAGTTTTACTCAGATTCCATTATCTTAGTTAGTCGCAAGGACTTACCGTTCTCAGTTAATGTTTTATATAGGTATTTGAAAGGTAAGATTGGGGGCTTCTAGATGGTATCTAGGAGTGCAATTTGGTTGAAGACAGTTACGCTCGGTTTAGGTGACGTGCGACTCTTTCTAGAACTTTGATATTACTTGTAACGCCCCGTATGTTTTCAGAAGTCATAATCAGTGTCAAATCATGTTGACGTTCAGTTTCAAGTGATTTAGTGGTTCACGAATATGGTTTGTAAGTAACAGGTCAAATAAGGAACGGTTGGGTTAATCCCCTTAATACTAGTTTCACGCTTTAAAGTTTTGTATAAACCTTGGTCATGTACAAAAGTAATTTTCAAGTTATATTTATGTCAAGTTAATGACTTGTTCATTTGGGTTAATGTGGGTATGAAACAAAACAAGTTTCGCGGAAAAATGGGTCGAAAAAGGGGCTCAACCGCCGGCCAAGCCCTTAACCGTCGGCTAAGGAGGGCTCTGGTGGTCCTCGATCGTCGGCCAGGGCTTAGCTGCCTGCCAAGGGTGGCCCTGGTGGCTCACAGCCGCCGACCAAGAGCCAACCGCCGGTTATTGGGTCACTAGTGATGTTTCCGGTTTTTGTTCTTTTTGTTTTATACTGTATAATTTAAACCGTGGCTCGTTAAGGGTCGTGCTACATATCGACAGATAGCTTTTTGAGTCTTCTATAACTTGAGAATAATTAATAGAATTTTAAAATTGATACCATTGAAGTGTCAAGGGTCCATATCAAGAATTTTCCGTTTGGGAGAATTTCATGTATATCCTTACAAAACCTTTAAATTACGTTAATATCCTTACAAAATTTCTAATTACATAAATATCATTTCAAAAACATAAAAATTCTCAATTACTATATCCAAACAGACAATTAGGCTCTAACTAAAATAATATAGTTTTGTTTAAATATTAATGAACATGATAAATTACATTTTTACCCCTTTAATCCTAATTAATCAGTGCCTTCTTTTTTTCAACTCATACTTTTCTTCTTGGTCTTCGAGTTTCACCCCAATTCACAAAGATACCTCTTTCTCAGGTCTCTTCACGAAAAAAAATCAATTGTACATTGTGTCACTATTGTTAATTTAGGTTTTATCATTATTGAGTTGACAAATAAAAAGAAAAGAAAGAAAACAATCGTATATCCCTAGTTTACTTTTAGAATGAAAATCAAATTCTTTGTTGAAGCATCTTCTACGATATATTAAGCAATACACATGAAATCTGTAATTCGATTTGAAGGGGTTATCAGGATAGTGATCTGACATTCATATGACGAAGGGTTTTTTTTCTTTTGTTTTCTTCCGATTAGAAACCGTTGTTAGAGCTATGGTGACAATGATGTTCTTGTTCTTATGAATCATCTTTCTTTTAATACGTATTTTTTTTGAACGGCGACTTCTTTTAATACGTATTATATTTCTCTAAATTTCAGTAAATGTGTTTTTGTCTTTTTGATTTAGATGGTTAATAGTAGCTATTATTGGAGAAGGGTAAAATAGTACTAAGATTGATTAAAATATAGTTTTAAATATTAAAGATAATTAATTTAAATTTAATTGTGTATTTGGATATATTTGAGAGTTTGTAAGTTATCCAATCATATTGGTGTAATTATAAAATTTGCAAAGATATTGATGTAATTTAAAGTTTTGTAAGGATATAAATGATATTATCTCTTTCCGTTTATATAAAAAAGATTACTCGAATCAAGGGTGTTTCAACTTAATAGAATTGAAAAAAAAACATAAATCGACTAAAAAAAAGTTAGCAGCCTTTATATGCAAGAAAAATAGAGTACCTTGATTGAAACTTAAGTTGTGTAATTTTTTGTGTCATTTGACCAATATATCTCCTCGATCGTGACCATAAATGCTTTATAATAAAGGAGATTCATATTTTTTGCTATGACAATGAAACAAAAATATACAAGCTAACTAGTTATATATTTTTTTGGGAACAGCAGATTAATTAAAACACAAAACTAGCAAAACGTCACAAGATAAGGATTTTTGAGCCATTCGGTCCAACTGAACGAGGCTTTACACCTAAACTTACACCAATAATAAGAACAAGAAACGACATTATCAAATATAACCGCCTTGGATGGATTTTTAGACTCGAACAGCAACTTATTGCGAAAGGACCAGATCGACCACCATAACACATAAAAAACTCCTTCGAGCACCACCTTAAGCTTAGCCGTAAGCCGCAGCGAGATCAACCAAATTAACCATTCCTCGTATGAATTACATCCAAACGTTTCTATATTACACAAGAAAGAAATCTTACGAACCACCTGCCTTACCAAGTTACATTGAAAGAACAAGTGACTAGAGGATTCAACCCCACAGTCACATATAGGACATGACAAGGATTGAATATCCATACCGCGACGAGAAATATTAAGTCTCGTAGGAAGTGCATCCATCTTGATCTTCCAGGCAGTCACGTTCACCTTAATGGGCACATACTTCACCCAACGAGTTCTAGACCTACCTCCCGGGTATCTATTCTCATCAATCACCTTTCGAAAAGAGGCCACAGAAAAGTCTCCTGAATTAGATAGAGACCATACGTACCTGTCATTCTTCGGAGTAAGAGAAATCGAATTAACCATGTCGGACAACTCTTCATATTGAACTTGCTCGATGCCACCCCTAGCTTTCCGACGAAACGAACTATCCAACCTGAAATCCTTCAATTTATCACCCACTGACACCTTTTTATTAGTCTCTAAAACGTATAAACGTGGGAAAATGTCTTTGAGCACAGACCCTTCCAGCCATCTATCCTCCCAGAAAGTAGTCGATTCCCCATTACCCATATTAAGCTGCAAATACTCAAAGAAATTAACCCCTTGTTGTTTCAAAACTTCAACTTCCCGCACTATACTAGTCCAGCAAGACGAAGCTCCAGAATTAATGGCCTTACCCACTTTCCCGTCTACACCATGAATCTTAAAAAATATTTTTTTAAAAATTTCTTTTCTTTTTAAATTTTTTCATTGTTCTTTTTTTTTTTAATTGAAAATACTTTTTATTTTATTTTAAATTTTTTTTTTTTTTTTTTTTTTTTTTTCAAATAAATTTAATTTTTTTTTTGTTTTTTGTGTTTTTTGTTTGCCTTTATGACTCTCGCCCATAAAGAGGTTTCTGAGCATAGATATTTCCACAACATTTAAACAATAAGCAATATTCAAAGCGTACAAAACTGGATACTCGAGACCTCCTTTTTCTTTTACGTCAATACATTAATCCATCTTAACCCACGATGCTTTTATTACTTCCAAGATCATGACTTTGAAGAAACGGACTCCGAATTAGATTAAAGTCTTTGGGAAAACACATTGAAGGAACTTTGAATATCGACATATGAAATATAGGCATAGATCCTAAAACCGACTTAAGGAGAGTCAATCTACCACCAATAGATAAAGTTTTCATTTTCCATCTCGATAAACGGGACGTCACTTTCTCAACTACCTCATCCCAAGCATGAACCCGCGACATAGAACCCCCGACTTTCGTACCTAAGTAAGAAAAAGGAGTATTAAGGATAAGACATCCGAGCTTAGAGGCCGCTTGCTTAACCTTCACGTCCTCCACATGAATTCCCAGAATCTTACTTTTACTCATATTAATCTTCAAACCCGAAGCTCTATGAAAGCATTCCAATGCATGAACAAGAGTATTAATATTTGAGTCGCACCATTGCCCAACAAACATCACATCATCCGCATAGAATAAATGAGATAAATTTAACGAAGAACATAGCTTGATTCCCGTATACATACCCGCATCGACCACTCGTTGAAATGAGAGATGTAAACTTTCCATAATAAGAATAAATAGGAAAGGAGATAGCGGATCACCTTGCTTGAGACCTTTAAAAAATTGAAATTCCTCCGTTGGGCTACCGTTTACAATAATGGAACCACGAGACGATCGTAAGCAGCTTTGAATCCACAACCGCCACCTGTTACCAAATCCGAACTTATGTAAGACATCGTCCAGAAAATCCCACCGAACCGTATCGTACGCTTTCTCAAAATCCACTTTAAAGAATAACGCTTGTTTCTTCTTAGTTTTACACCAATGCATAACCTCATTAAGGATGAACGGGCCATCCAAGATTTGTCTCTCCGCAATGAACGCAGATTGCACTTCATTCACAATGTCACCTAAAACCCCAACGATGCGATTCGCGAGGATTTTGGCGATAATCTTGTATATACTTCCGATTAGACTAATAGGCCTAAAATCTTTCACCATGTTTGCATCAGGGATTTTTGGAATCAATGCAATAAACGCCGAATTACAGCCAATTGGGAAGTTATTATGGATGAAAAAATATTTAACTGCCTCAAATACCTCGTTATCAATCGTTGGCCAAAAGTGACGATAAAAACCAAACGAGAATCCATCCGGGCCGGGGGACTTGTCCGTCCCACAGTCCCACACCGCCCTCTTCACCTCCTCCATAGACACCATACGATCCAAGTCATCCTTTTGTTCGTTCGATAAGGATCTCGGAAAACACATATCAATACGAACTCGGTCAAAACGCTTATTTTAAAAAACGATATCGAAATATTGTGCTAAGGAGGTTACAATAATAGCACTTGGCCACTTGCCATGGGACCTTATTAGGCAAGCGAGCGGATAGTACAAGCAAGCTAACTCGCGGGCAATGCCAAAACAAGTAGTCTAGCGCAACCATCGGGTTGTTACAAGAGTAGCCTTTAGCCTTTTGTCGTCAATCTCTCAAAATCTCAAATGTTCGACTATTCAAATATCCTTCAACATTCAATAAACAAACTCCGGTCTAGAAAAGACTGGAAATCAACTATATGGGATCACAGGGAGATGATCTTTTATCTTGAAAAGTTAATTACTCTTACTAAAGTTTACAGATACAATAGTCGAAAGAACATTTGCGCGTTGTTTGGAAGAAAGCTTTTGCATGGCTTTTAGCTTTTTGTTATGAACATAAAGCTTGTTTTATGCGAGCGTTTATTTTTGAGCTACTTGTGGGCTATTTAACCAAACATAGCTTTTATCTCATTTTGGTTATACTTGAAAATGTTAAATAAACAAGCAAGATACCAGCGCGGCGAGCATAATTTTTTTCGAATTTATTTCGAATGAATATTGAGGGGGAATGTGTCCGTGCGTTGTGGCGGGGCTGACTTGTATGCAACACATGTATTTTATTTCACTGAATATTCTTTTAACAATCACGGAATTTGAATAAATGTTTGTCGTTGGGGCGAAGTATACGTTATTTATAGAGCGAATATATTTGAGGAATATAGTTTATCATAAGAAAGTTGTAAATAGTTAAAAGTTGAGAGTAAATTTTGTAAATTTTCTTTTTTATTTCCTATTTATATTAAACTTCAATATTTTTTTTAACAGAAACTTTAACATTTTTTATAAAATCATGCGTATGTCAGAAGCATTTCAATACTGGGCTCGTTTTGTTCGTAATTCAAAAATCTTTTCGATGGTGTTTTTTAATCTGAATGAATCGGTACATGTGTGCTATATATTTGATAAATAAAATTTATTATATAAAAAAATCGTAATTAATTAAAAGTTGAGAGTCCGTTTTGTAACTTTTCTTTTTATATTTTATTTTGGGTCATTTGCATTCGTTGTTGGACTATTTTCGGCCTGATACAATACGACGTCGTATTGCATCAAAAATGTATATATATTTATAATTCAATGGGTATCCATATCAAATAATTGGCGAATTACTACTATTTAGGTAAGGCTAGGAGCTATCGTGATCATCAACGACATTTATTTTTTCTGTCAGATCAGCTTTCTCTCTCTGACGACCTGCAGACGACTTTTTATCACTATAAAGCGACCTATACTACAAATAATATGCCCCACAAAAATACACTTTTATTTAATTAAAACACACACAAACACAAGGACGGCCTTGGTCGTCCGAACGACCCACAAAGACCAAGACCGACTTGACTGCTATGGGAGCGACCGACTGAGACCTTAATCGACCGAGCTCAACTCAATCATAGCGCCCAGCCTAAGTAGTTGAGATATTTGTTAGAAAGGTAAAAGTGATACGTATCTTGTTTGGGATGCTGGTACGGTGTACCTTCAACCTAATTTAAATTATTGTACCAAAATGTCTGCTACCTTTATTCATCTTCATCACACGCCTTCATATATTTAATTTTCATAATTTCACCCCTTATGTTTATCAGATTGATATATTATACTCTTTACTTTCATTAATTTGTATTTTCTTATAAAAATGATTAAGATGCTTAAATGTATGATTAATTTTATGCTTAAACGTATGTGAAAGTTGTTTATTGGTTTGTAAAAAGCAACTCCCTCTGCTTATTAGATGAATTAGGCCTAAGCTCGGTTTGTGGGTTGACTCCATTAGAGTTTGCTTATTTCTTGTACTCTATATATTGTGGCCGAATAATAAATCATACATATGAGGTTTCATTGTCTAACATGGTATCAGAGACCAAACCTAACTCTCTTCTCCATACCACCTATCCCTAAAAACAACCTTAATTTTTTATTATACATTCTCTCACTTTACTCGCACTATCTCTCGGTCCTTTTTTGTTTTTTTTTTGTGTTGATCTATAATGGCGTCAACAACGGAGGAATCTTAAGTGAAAAAAGTTGTGCATGTTGTTAAGGAGGAATCCCAAGTGAAAAAGGTTGTGCACGTTGTTAAGGATGACGTAACCAATGTACAAGAGAAGGCGCTTGTGAGGTTGTTGGTGAGGTGTAGGATTTTTAGGGATCAAATCTATCATTAGCTTTATTTTAAAAAAAATAAAAGAAAAAAATAAGTTATAGTTGTTTTGTTGTTTGTTTGTTAGTCAATTGTCCGTACGGCTTTGTTACCGGTCGACTAAAGTTGACCGTTGGTACCAGACTCTAAAGTCGATTCTTGGTACGGTTTTGTTAACAGTCGACTTAGCCGACCGTTGGTACCAGTCAACTAAAGTCGACCGTTGGTACGGTTTTGTTACGAGTCGACTAAAGTAATGTTTTTATTATGTTAATGTTTTTTTCCTTGCCTAGTTTACTACTCCAGTCCGAGCTTTCGCGATTTCGCCGCTTGAACTGCAAGGGGTATTAGATGGATTAGGCTCAAGCCTGGTTTGTGGGTTGGGTTCAATAGGGTTTGCTTATGTCTTGTACTCTATATATTGTAGCTGAATAATAAATCATACATACGGAGTTTCATTGTCCAACACTGCTATCACCAACAAATTGCTTATACACAACATTAGACATATATTTAGGTATACCAATTAAGTATGCTAATAAATGTTTTTTTTTCTTATTTATTGAGTTAAGTCAAAAGACTCTCAGGTTGTTGTATTTTATTATTGTTCGAACCAGCTTTTTCTCCACTTGACTGATGGTGAACCCTCTTCATTTCTTTAGAGATCCCGCGTGTATCGGCCGACTATACATTGAACCGGCTCGTAAAGAGAATTGTCCGATTATGGTAAAGTATGGTCGTATACATCGTGACTATCTACTTTGATGGTACTATTTCAGTCCGTGTCACACTCATATTTATAAGTTATATCATGTGTAAACACACACAAAACCCTAGATCCATGAGGTCCTCATCCTCTTCATCTTCAAGATCCAAGATCCACTCATCTAATCGATTTGCCTAACCTGTTTGATTTCCATTCATCGAATAACGTTTGATTTGTGTAGATCGATAATAGCTTTCTCTAATCTCTCTTGTTAGATTCGACGTGATTTTTAGAATTAGGGTTTTGATTTCTAATCGATTTCTTGGTTCTAAGTAATTACCATTCATCTGATTTAGTGAGATCTAGGGTTTGTTATTCATTGTTATCTGCTAAATCCCTCTTTATTCGATTCGACGATAATCATTAGGTTTTAGATCTCCTTTCAATGGATGTTTTTAGGGTTTGATCCTTTCTTTTTCGTGATTGTGTGTTTGAACTCCCTTCAATCCAAGATGACTGGTGGACTCTATGAAAATACCAGGCGTCAGTTTTCCTCAAATGAAGATTTTACCAAGAAAATTTCCCATTCGGTTTTTGTAACTAATTTTCCGGATTATGTCAATTCTCGTGATCTATGGAACAAATGTAGCGTATATGGAACGGTTATAGATGTGTTTATTCCGAATAAAAAGTCTAAAGCAGGGAAGAGATTTGCATTTGTCCGTTTCATTAAGGTCTTTAATCTCGATAGATTGGTGAAGAATTTATGCACGATATGGATTGGGAGTTATCATTTGTTTGCAAATCAGGTTAGGTATGATAGGCCTCAAAAACCTCTGAATCCTAATACTAATGTCCCCCAAAAATATGGTTCGAAGAAGGATGCAGACCATAGGAATGGCTCAACGGGTTCTCATCAGAAAAAGGGAGGTGTGACTTCTTATGTTTCAGTTGTTAATGGGGTAACTCCGTTGGTCCAACCTGGAAATTCGTTGTCATCTGCTCCTGCTCTGGTGTTAGATGAGGAGTGTGTTGTGGAAAGGGATTTCTCTAATTGTGCTATGGGGAGAGTCAAGTCCTTTGATTCCATTACCAAGTTACAATCCCTTCTCGTGGACGAGGGATTCGTGAATGTTACATTGTCCTATCTTGGAGGCTTGTGGGTTATGTTTGAATGTGATAAACCTGATACGAAAAGAAATTTGGTTAATCATGTTGGGATCAATTCTTGGTTTCAAGTGATACAGGAAGTTAATCCGGACTTTGTCAGTGATGAACGAGTAGTGTGGTTAGATATTGAGGGAGTCCCACTTTATGCTTGGTCTCGCAAATCGTTTGATAAAATCGGTAACAAATGGGGAGAAGTGCTGAACATTGAAGACTCGTATGAGACTTCCTTTGGACGTAAGCGTCTATGCATTTTAACTAAACATCCGGTGTCCATTTTTGAATCTTTTAAAATTATTGTTAAAGGTAAAGTGTATATGGTTCGCGCAAAAGAGCTATTTACTTGGACTCCTTCTTTTGAATCTATAAAGGAACATGATTATTCCTCGGAAGACGAATCTGTTCAAGGAGTAGGATCTAAAGAAAATAAGTATAACACGTATGAGAAAGAGGAGGGTGAGTTTAATAATAGTGAAGATGAAGAAGTTGCTGAAACCGATTTTATGGAAAAATCTTCTCAGTCAATGGAACACAGTGTACACGTGGATAAGGAAATTTCTGCTGATCCGTTTGGACTTAATGATCTATTAGGTCTAAAGAAGCCTGTAGAGGAGAATTTGGAACCGAGTCCGTCTTTGTCACACCCCCCGGGGTTCTCGCCAGTGGGATCTTTGAATTCAAGTGACAAGGAATTGAATAAGGAGTTTTCACCAACGATAAGTGCTAAGGTAATGAACAATTCTCAAGTGGTCCATGAAGATGTTTCGTTTAACTCTGTTGGGGGAAGTGGGAATAATAAAGGGGGATCTGTTTTGGGAGTGCTCGATGAGATGATTCGTGTGGGTAGGGCTATGGGGTATTCTATGGAGGGGTGTGAAAAAGATATCGAATCCATCATTAATAGCAAAGGAGACGAGGCTGTTTTTAGATGAATTTTATGTCTTTAAATATTCAAGGGCTTGGTAGCAAGTCCAAAAAGGAGTGGGTAAAGGAGTTATCTAATAATAATAAACTTAATTTTATTGCAATTCAAGAAACGAAGATGGAGAAGGTGTCTCACATGGATGTGAAATTTATGTGGGGTAACTCGAATTATGACTACGTGTTTAGTGAAGCGGCTGGTAATTCTGGTGGAATTCTTTGTATTTGGGAGGAATCTTTTTTCAAGAAAGATTATGTTACGATCTCGGATTCGTTTGTAGCCATTTATGGGACGTGGATCCCTAGTAAAACTAAGCTTCTTGTTGTGTCTATTTACGCCCCGCAGCAACCTTCTTTGAGACGGGTGTTATGGGAATATTTACTGATTTTGTTGGGACGTTGGAATGGAGAGGCTATTTTAATGGGCGACTATAACGAAGTGCGTACCAATGTTGAAAGACGAGGTACGTGTTTTAATGTTAATAACGCTAGCTTTTTTAATCAATTCATATCTTCTTCTGGTTTAGTGGATATTAAAATGGAGGGTTACACGTTTACTTGGTCACACCCTTCGGCGGAAAAAATGAGTAAGTTGGATAGGTTCCTTGTTTCGGATGGTATTCTTACTATTTTCCCCTCCATTTCGGCGTTATGTTTGGACCGGCATCTTTCGGACCATCGTCCGATTTTGTTATGTGAAGTTAAAGTGGACTTTGGACCGATTCCTTTCAGGTTCTATCATTCGTGGTTCAAACTCGTTGGTTTTGATGATATGGTGGAATAGACTTGGCGCGCCTTGGCTTATTCTGACAATAATAAAATGATTCGGTTTAAAAAGAAGTTACAAGAGCTCAAAAAAGTTATCAGGTTGTGGGTTAACGATAAGAAAATTCAGAGTGCAGGTTCTAAGAACTCCATTGTTTCTGAGCTTCGTGATATTGATAAACGTTTGGATCAATATGGGCCTATTGATTGTTGATTTTAGGCGACAAGATCTTAATGAGTAACCTTGAATGATCTAAAGGGCTGGAGATATGGATTTCGTCAGAAAGCAAAAACCGTCAGAAGGGCGCATTGAGGTGACGAGAACTCGAAGTGATTTGCCTCTGGAATCATTAACAAGAAACGGTCTAATCTAGCCATCCGTGGTGTGTTTGTTGATGGTACGTGGTGCACAGATCCTATCTTAGTGAAGAAAGCTTTTAAAGATCACTATGAAGCTCGTTTTAATAAGCCCACAAAGGCTAGATTGAAACTCAGTTTCTCCTTTCCGAATCGGTTATCTACAGATCAGGTTGCCGACTTAGAGCGTCATGTGTCTCATGATGAGATTAGATTGGCTGTGTGGGATTGTGGAGTCAATAAGTCACCGGGCCCGGACGGGTTCACTTTTGAATTCTTTAGAAAATTTTGGAAGGTTATTGGTCCGGATTTCTGTGAAGCAGTTGAGCATTTCTTTAAACAGGGCTCGTTCTCTAAGGGTTGTAACTCTTCTTTTATTGCTCTAATCCCAAAAGTCTTGGATGCAAAATTCGTCAACGATTATCGCCCTATTAGTTTAATAGGGTGTATTTATAAGGTCGTCACTAGATGTTGGCAAGCGTTTGGCTTTGGTTTATAGCAGGCCTTGTGTCTAACACTCAATCCGCGTTTGTTGCTGGAAGACAGATCTTGGATGGTCCTTTCATTCTTAACGAAGTGCTTGATTGGTGTAAAAGGAAGAAAAAGAAAGCGTTGTTTTTTAAAGTTGATTTTGCTAAGGCTTATGACTCGGTTCGTTGGGACTTCTTGCTTGACGTCCTTGACTTTTGGGATTCGGTTCGATTGGTGTTCTGGGATTAGAGGTATTTCTGATTTTGCTTAAGGCTTCGTTACTTGGTAATGGAGTCACGTCGGACGAGTTTCTTATTCATCGGGGTGCTTTAAACCATGGATGATTCCGCTATGCCTTTCTTTTTAGTCTTGTTATGGAAGCTTTGCATTATTCCTTTGTAATGCAATGATGAAGATGTGTTTATAGGCATTCAGTTACAGGGGTTCTTTGCTTTATAGCAATTATTTTTGCGGAAGTTGAAGCCTTTTTATGGGCGATATGGTTCTGATAATAATTTGTGTGGTTTTTCAATATTCTTAAATGTTTCCATCTCGCGTCGGGATACAGATAATATTCATAAGAGCAAATTTTTTGGGTGTGGGGGTCTCGCGGTTCTTGGTTGAGGATATGGCTTCTTCTTTAGGTTGCACTATTATGGAAAAAAGTTCCGTTATCTGGGGTTTGGTGGGGGCTGGGATGACTCGTATAACGGCTTGGAGATGATGTAATTTTAAAGCTTCAATCGGTTTGTCTAAAGGAAGCGGAAAACCTCTCGTTTGGTGGTAGGCTTACTTTGCTTAAATCAGTTCTCGGTGCATCTCCCCTTTATAACATGTCATTTTTAAGGTTCCTAAAAGGCGTGCTTAAGGTTATGGAGTCAATTCGTAGTAACTTCTTTAAAGGTGCCAGCATGTTGGAGAAAAAAATTTCCTGGATTGCTTGGGATAAGGTGTTAGCTTCGAAGAAGAAAGGGGGTCTTGGGGTTTCGAGTTATTTCGCTCTTAATCGAGCGCTCCTCTTAAAGTGGGTTTGGGCGTTTCGTTTCGCAAGATGATTCTTTGTGGTTTCGTGTTATCCAAGCGGTTCATGGGGATAAGATTGATTCTCATTCAGTTCGTAAGGTTTCCATATGGAGTTCGATTTTGAAGGAAGTTCAAGTGCTTAAGTCATCTGGATTTGATTTCTTGTCGTATTGCTCTAAACGTATCGGGGATGGTCAATCTACTAGTTTTTGGAAAGAGACTTGGATGGGGGATATTCCCTTGTGTGAGTTGTGTCCGCGTTTGTTTGCCCTTGATTCTGCTCCCAATATTTGTGTGGCGGCTAAGATGGCTGGCCCCCTGGATACGTCTTTTCGGAGATCAGTTAGAGGAGGGGTCGAACAGCAAGAATTCTCAGATTTAAGTTCGTTTTTGAATTCAGTGGTTCTTTCAACGTCTAATGATCGTTGGTATTTCTCCCTTTCTAGCAGTGGTGAATTTAGTGTGAAAGATACTCGTCTTGCTATTGATGATTTGGTGCTTCCCTCTCATTCTGAGCCGACTAGGTGGGTTAAGTTAATTCCTATTAAGATTAATGTTTTTATGTGGCGAGCTCGTCGGGGGTGTTTGCCTACTAGATACAATCTGGTCCAAAAAGGTGTTATTTTGGAGTCCACTTCTTGCCCGGTTTGTTTTTCGGATGAAGAGGATGTCCATCATTTGTTATTTCGATGTTCTCTATCTCAGGAGGTTTTGCATCGTGTTTGCCGTTGGTGGGAGATCGATTTCCAGCTTTGGCGTTCGTTCTCAGAATGGGACGAGTGGTTCTCTTCTATTCGTCTTCCGGGTTCAGTTAAAGGTTTTTTGGAAGGAGTCTTCTACGTTGCTTGGTGGTTTATTTGGGGATTTCGGAATCGTTCTACTTTTGATGTTAGTAAGCCGTCTAGATCGATCCTTTTTGAGAATATTGTCCATTCCTCCTTTCTTTGGTGCAATAGTAGGTGTAGTAGAAAGTTCTCTAGGGATGATTGGCTTAAAAACCCGCATTTAATATCTTTGTAATTTCTTTTCTAGCTCCTTGCTAGTTTATAAAATTTTGCCGTTCAAAAAAAAAAAATTTAAAGAAATGTCACATGTTTAACTTACACATAATTCCGCTATATAAAAAACATACAGTAAAAATATAAATAAAATAAATCAGCTGGACCACCTTGGTTCAATCTACGCATGAGGGCTGAAATGATATTTCGTCCCAAAGAAATCGCCAAAGCTATCTTTTATGTCTTCCTTATTCAAAATGTGAAACCTGCATGTTTTTAGTGAATAGTACATTATTGGAGAACTCGGAAAGTAAATCTTGTTGGCCATCTGTGGTATTTTGGCATGAAGGCAGACAGATGACGCGCCGCATATAAATAGCATATGTTTTCCTAAAGTATCTATTTTCGTCCATTCTCGTGAATGGGTCATCTTGAATACCTCAACTGATTCTCCAAACTTGTCCACTATGACTAGTAAAATATTCTGATCACATATCATATGGAAACAATATGGTAAAGATTTGCAACAGCTTGTCGGGGCTTTAGCTAAATCATGAACCCATAAACAAGCTTCACCGTCCATTTTCTTAAAAACATCAAGTCCTCCATCATCCCTCAAAGCATGAACATCTCGGCCATAGAAGGTTACAGAGTTAATCATCTTGCCGTCCGTAACATTAAAAACAATTGTACGTGAGGATGGTTCCCTGCCTACAATGTGGACACAAGCATGCCATAGTACATATACTCTAATTCCAACAACCATGCAATCAGGAAAAGTAGGTGGTGCAGAGAAACTAACAATATCTGTATAAGGTAATTGTGGAAGCTCAAGTATCTCACTTGTAAAAGGGTTAAAGAACAACAATGATCTACCAGGTTTTAAAATCAGCAACCAATCAAACCTCGAACACTTTATTTGGAAATCGCATATCAACTCTTGAGGTGTTTTCATAGAATACTTATCACCAAACATGGGATCAGTCAAAGTGATAATGCCTTTATGTTTGTCAAACACTATCAGCCACGGTGAAGGTACTGAATACTTTTGCATTATCTTTGATGCTTTTTCGTTGTTCCATGGTATTAAAGGTGCAGCTAAATGACAACGTTTACATGTAGCACGGAACTTGAGGTATTCGACCCCAGCACAAAACTCCACTATTAACATCTCCAAAACATGAGGTGGAAGATTGAGCAGGTGGGATTCATCATCATCAACCTTATCACTTTGTAACCTACAAAAAATAATTACCTATTACATGTACTAAATTTGTATTTTTTTATTTTACAATTATAAATGACTGAAGTGATCTGTATATCTATAATAAAACTTAAATCGCATTTCATAAAATAAAGGAGAATTACCTGCATTCGACACCAACACAAGATCTTACGACTATATCATCCTTCTTGTGGCCCCTTTTTTTTTGTTTACAGTGAACATGCACACGACCAACTCCTAACCTGCATATAATATGATTTTCAAGGAAACTAAAGCTAAATATATACAATTAAAGCAAATAAGCAATACAATACCTGGTGCATTCGAGCATTGTCCATGCCGACACATGGTTTGTTCTTCCTGCACAAGGAATAGAAGAGAAGGAGATGGTTTTATCTTTGACATGGTATGAGTATATGATTTTTCCCTTATCAGCAAGAATATGTATATAACCTCCGAATTCTGATGAGGAAATTGCTGGGCTATAAAATATGGGTGAATTAGTATTAAGTTCCACGGATAATATAGTGTCTTTGAGGTCTTTAATTTCTTCCCATGTCATATTATTCATGTTCAGTTTCAACAAATTCACAGCAGTTTTACTCATGTGTTTTAAGCCTAAAACAACAAGGAACAGTTCTGTAGAAGATCCTTTCAGTAATGGTAAAATGAGGGGACAGTCGATTATTAAAGGACTAACAAATTCCAAAATTGGCAATAAAGTTATCACAACTTCTCTTTGTTTCTTGATTTCACATTCATTAACCACGATGTTAACCTCTACGATAAGTTGAGTACGAGTGCTGGATAAATCGATGTAAGCATATACTTTACCATTGCAGCAAGTTAGGCAATGTAGTGAACCATCACGGTCGGTTAAGATCTTTATTTGCTTTGTATATGTCGATTTGGTCCATCTTAACTTCTTTCTGAAGGATGAATCCATCCCGAGCCTACAGTACATAAATTTGGGTTTTGTGGTTCTCATCAGCAAAAGAACCGAATTGGGATCTTCGGGAGGGGCCGACAAACAACATTCTCTCATATCATCACAAAACCCTTTTGATTTGCTATACTTTAAGGGAGGGAGATTAAGGATCTTAGATGTAATTGGGTTCTAAAGAGACCAAATGGTGTCACGTGGATGGTTAGAGGAGAGAACCGCCCAACAGCCATAGAAACACCCTCGGATACGTTTTCCAAGTAGCTCAGGGATTTGGCATCGATAATGAGACATTGGGTCATGAATGTTGTAAAAAATATGGAATTGGGTGTTGTCTCCTTCGTCTTCCACTTTCTGTGAAACAAACCATGGATGTTTAGGAGGCATGACTGAATCATAGGAAATCTCCATAGGCTTCGCTTCCATCTACAAAGTGTCCGATATTATTAATTCAAAGCAACACTGATATCCAGGAACATATATATAGATTTTTACGACTGCGCTTTCATACTAACTTACTAAGTATGGAAAATCAGTTTAAAAGGGTCAAAAAACTACATGAATTGCTAATCGAATGGGAACCTAATGAAACAAACTAATCCTAGACATAAGTTAAACAAGAAGCGGACATATCACATGTGACAAAAACCTCAAATTACTATGAAAAACCTTTAAAAAAATGTGCAATAGACCTAAAAAAAAGCTCGACTTTTATCTGTTTTCTTAAGAAGTGTTTGTTTAAGATCTTTTTAGGGGACATTGAGATTATTAGTTTATATAGCTTAAATATGCCTAAACAAGTGTTTCTGTAACCTTAGAAGATTGGCTTATATGAGGGTTTTGTTTCTTAATAACCTCAAATTTTGTATCTCATTAAGTAAAAGTGTATTTAAGGGTATATATAATTGTAACCCCCCGTTCCGATAGAGAGACAAAGGGTTACTTTATGGAGTCATACCAGAACATAATTGCACAAGCGGAAAACTTTATTCATTTCAATATTCAAACTTAAATCCCAAGTAATAAGAGCCCAAAACATAGGGGGCTAAATGACAATACTGAAATAATAAAAAAATGGTTCTTCAAACTTTATTCAAAATCCCAGGGGTTCTTTAAGGGTAAGTTTTCTCTACATTCTAACGCTATTCACTTAATTCCTGCATTCCTGCTTAATACCTACCGCAGGAAAAGAAACGCGGCTGAACTAACGCTCAGTGAACGGATATACAAAACATAAGGTAATGAGATAAAAGAGAAGATAATCAATAGATAGCGGAAGCTTGTCAAATGGATATCAATTATTTCAAATGAAAGGGTTCAAAATAGGATAAGATCATAACAAAAGGGTGAAGTCATATCATATCAAAAACCCACGAGCTAACAAATCCAATCACATATAATCATGTGTACACAGGGTTGCGATCCCTGTATACCTGAAGCGAAATGGGGTGTATTGCACACACTCACCATTCACTAATCAAACAAATCAAACCTGAACGAATCTGATAGCCTAGGATGCATCCATACGCTCCCTGCAAAACAAATCATATCCGGAAATACAAGCACTATTGGCGAGTGTTAAATCAAATCATATCATATAAGTGCACATAACAAAAGGGAACGCCAAGGACCAATCACACCGCCCCAGATAGTGTCATGCCACCGGTGCATCGATGACATGGTCATGGTACCTCCATGGCTAGTTACAAAAGCTCGGCTAAACGGATAAGCAAAAGGTATCATATCGAATTTCAAATGTTTCAAACAGAATCATGGATCATAGTATCATAGTGTCATAAATGCCAAACAATTCTCTTACGAAAGTCGAACAGATAAGAATCAGAAGGAGCATAATAAGGAGTCATGAGATCATGAGGAGCAAATCAAAGGATCATCAAATCTTAATCAACTAAATCAAAGGAAACGAATCAAAGAGAAGCCCTTACTAAAAGGACGGAATATCCGTACCTTAATCAAATGAATTGAAAGATCACAAACTGATGGAGATTAATCCAAAGGCACCAAATCTACAAAAATATACTTCTAATGTTACTTTTGCTAATTTATAATTGTCCTCTCAAAAGCTTTTCAAAAGTTATATCATTCTATTATACTTTTATAATTCTAAGATTTTCTGGTTAAATTCATGCGACTTTCTAGGCTTCAAAACCCATCCAAAACACTTTCAAAAATTAAACCAAAAATCACAGGTCGTCTATGATATGTCTAATATGTTCCCATAGAAGGAATTTAATTAATTCAAATTTTAAATGGTCCTTTGACCCCTGTTAATCAAAACAGTCTCGAAATTGACTGGGCAGAAACTTATGAAAAGTTCACATCTATTTGACCCACTTAAACAATTAGAAAAATTATGAAAAAAAATAGAGAAGTCCCTGACATTATGAATAACATTCTGCATAAGTTTCAAAGCCCAATTCATTACCAATTTTGAATTAAAATTCGTACACTAAAAGTATAATTTTCGGATTTAATTTCCAGTTTTGACACTTCATCTTGTAAATTCGAAAAACTGACCTTCCTGACCTCCAATTGACTTGAGGCCGGATTTTTCAGAAAGTAGACTCGAAGTACTACAACTTAGACTCCAGAAACATAATAAAATCTATTTTTATCACTGAGTTATGATCTGTTGAACACAACCCAAAATTCTGCCCAGAATTTAATTAAGAAAAACCTTATTAATTTCATGTTTTTAAAGTTCTTGTTCTTATTAATTATGATCAAAAACATAAATAAACATCATGCTAACCTTACTAGATGAGGAAGAAGGACACCAAGATAAACACGGATCAACACACCAAATAGAAGAAGAACTTTATTACTAAGATCACCCGAATGATTTAAAACTTCTAATCTTGAATCTTCAAAAAGAATGGATGGAGGATTAATTGACAGAGGAAAAGTTTATGAATATTGGATGAGGAAGAATGAATTAAGGCGTGGGTTTTTATAGGGGGAAGAGGGAATAATCATCAGACAATTATACTCTTGATTCCAAAAATATTACACTCCATTCCTTATATAATACCACTAATTCAAATACTGATTTTGTGTCAAAGATCCCCATAGGGGCCGGCCTCTTAATGGTGACAAAAAGGGGGAAACAAAATTGATTTTTACCTTATTTACTTATATACCATATCTCCTTAATTATTTAAACACTTATCTAAAAAGATATTGTAAAACCTAAAAATCTCAACAAGTGTAAAATTACCAAAACACCCCTAATGCAAGAAAGTACATAAAAGCTTAAATAAACTTCATTTAAATGTTAGAAATTATAAAAATGCAACATGTGA
>BQNB010023158.1:33648-62138 GCA_026074375.1 Tanacetum coccineum | reverse complement strand
TTTTTTGAATTTACTAAGAAATTCTTGAAAATTCATACTTAAACACTATATATATGCCTACTTTTTAAGTCTACACTACATATATACATATACACAAGTTTATAAAATATACGATATGACCTTATGACGATGAACACAATAAGTCATATTGTTTGTTGAAGTAGCCGAAGGTCAGTTTTGTAGTGCCTTGCACCAACAAACTTTTCGATGCTCCTCATCATCCTTCTTTCCTTCAACTACTTGTCAATCGCCTTGATCATGATATTAGCTCTTTTCTTTTCTAATGTACTCCATATTATCTGTGGCAGGTACTCCATTCGGATATTCTTTGTGATGTTATCCAGCGACGTTTAAAGCCCAGTTAATGTCCTATCACTAAACTTGTAGAGTTCATCTGATCGCATCAACCTATTTCTCCCTTTGTTGTCAACATAAATGAATCCTTAAGGGTCTTGATATGGAGTGTATGGGTCCCTTTTCCTAATGCCGGGTTTGGTAGTTTCTGGCTTGGTAACGTTGATCTTCTTCTGGTAACTTTTGTTTCCCAGTTGAAGATCTTTGACTCTCTTTTAAATAACAATGCTTCTGGTGAACAATTACAGAGCTATAGCAAAGTCAGAAACATAATTGCCCAAGCGATTGGTAAGCCTGTTCTAAATAATAAGGAGCAACATGTCTTCGATGTCATTGATATGAAGACGTGGTAAGTCGCCTGCCTTGAACGTGTAAAAGTCGTTATCGGCTCTTTGTTCAATCTCTTTCAAGCACCCATACCCATGCTTTCTCATTACCACGACCCGAGTCATTGCCAGAATATGTTTGGTAGAGTACACATTATGTCTTGATTTAAGGCCCCATGCATATCCATAGAAGGACTTACGTTGATCTCTATATTGAGAAATACCCCAAAGTGCATGTTTATCATAGGCGACTTTAACAGGACTCCAAATGTTTGGAACCATGTCTTTAATGCCTGGAAGATCATATTGTGTAACCTTTGTCTTTGTTAACACATTAACTCAACTGTTAGGAACACAAAAAATGTCGGTCACTTCCATGGATATTGGTAGATAGCTCGTTTAGCTATTTTTGGAACCTAAATAGGCTAAGTTAGGAAAAGCCCATGTAAGCCCATTCTAGCCGGCCACTTTAGGGTATTTATATACATCTTCATGCCTTGGAGAGGTGGTTGGTTGTTCATTTTCTCACACACATAATATACATTCCATTTCTATTTACTTTCCCTTTAAGTTCCATCCAAACCACCTCTCTATCTAGTTCTTGCATCAATCAAGATTACTATTATTCTATACTTGGTACAATGAGCCATGTATTAGGTGTGTTTAGTTTTTATGTTTAACTTTGGTTCGTGTGTTTTTCTAGCAAAAAATCGTCATATTCTTTTATTTTTATTTGATCTTCGAACACTTGTGTACACAAAAGATCATTTACCTTAGTAAAGTTGATCTAGTATCTTTATGATATAGGTGTACATGCTTTGAATCAAGAAAAACATCATTTTTGTTACTTTTGTGTTTGAAAACCTTTACAAGGAACAAAATCTTGATTTTAAAATTTTCGGCTTAAAAACTTTAAAGTTTTCATTTTTCTTGTTCCTATAGGTTAGTACAACTAGTTAGTACAAGAACTTTTTGAAAAAAAAACGATCAAAAAGTGACTTTTTGGTTTTTGGAGATTTATGAGTTTCGTCACAGTGGTACCGAACAACTTCAGTTAGTTACTATCGAACAACTACTATCGAACAACTCCAGTTTGTTAGTATCTAACAACTACTACCGAATAACTCCTTGCAGTTAGTACCGAGCAACTCCTTGCAGTTAGTACCGAACAACTCCTTGCAGTAAGTACCGAACAACTCCAGATTAGTTAGTACCGAACAACTCGAATTTATAATTTCTAGTTGATTCCGAATTCGCAATTCACTTTAGTACCCGAATTCGCAACTTGCTTCAGGATCCGAATTTGCAGTTTAATTAAGGACCCGAATTCACAGTTTTCATAAGGACCCGAATTTGCAGTTTTTCTTAAGAACACGAATTTGTAGTTTTATCTTAAGGACACGAATTTGCAGTTTTACTTAAGGACACGAATTTTCAATTTCACTTAATCAAACGAATTTGCAACACAAACTTTAAACTCAAATTGCATTATCAAAATTATACGGTTTATTTCTTTGGCTTGTAAAATCCCGTGAAACACTTACATGTTTTCCCGGTTTTGTCAAGAATTGTAAAATCCCGTGTAATTTTATGAATTAAAACACAAAAGTCAATACCCTTAAACACAATTACTTTCTATCACCGCTCGATCAATCCGTAATCTTTTTGATACCACTTCATCAATGACGACCCTTGCTGATAAGTCACTTCTTTCAGGAGGTGACAACAAACCACCGATGCTTGAAAAACACTTGTATGACTCGTGGAAAAGCAGAATGGAACTTTATATGATGAATAGACCTCATGGTAGAATCATTATTGCTTCTGTTGAAAAAGGTCAACTTGTTTGGCCAACAATTACAGTGGATGGTGTAACCATACCAAAGGAATATACTGAATTAACTCCCGCTGAAACCATTCAAGCTGATTGTGACATCAAAGCAATAAACATCATTCTACAAGGCCTTCCAACTGAAATTTATGCTCTTGTTAGTCAACATCGTGTAGCCAAGGATATTTGGGAGAAAATCAAACTGCTCATGCAAGGAACGTCGTTAACGAAGCAAGAACGAGAGTGTAAGCTGTACGATGAATTTGATAAGTTTACATACAAGAAAGGAGAGTCGTTACACGAGTACTACTTGAGATTCACTTTGCTACTCAATGATATGAATATTTACAAGATGCCACTGGAGCAATTTCAAGTCAATACCAAGTTTCTGAATACTCTTCCTGCTGAATGGAGCAAATTCGTTACTGATGTTAAGTTGGTCAAAGACTTGCATACTACTAATGTTGATCAGATTCATGCTCACTTGGAACAACATGAACGACATGCAAATGAAGTTCGATTGATGCATGAACGCAACTCCGATCCTCTTGCTTTAGTTGCATCTCACCAAATGACACAGTCTCCTTATCAATCTCATCAGCACTCTTACCAGAACTCTCAACATCAACAATTTGTTTCACCTTATCAATCTTCACAGTATGGATCACCTTTTGAATCTCAACAATACTCAATCAATCAATCACCAACACCTCATTCAATCACTTATCCCCCCAACAATTATCAAACCTCAGTTCACCACAACGTTTACTCTCCATCATCATCCATTCCTCAAATAGAATACTCTCCCACAGTCAACCAACAATCTAAATTTTCCTTCGGTCTAACTATACCAGTTTTCAATCACGGTGATGATCCATGTTGCCATCTTCATGTAATGTCTTTTGTCTGCTATAGGCACTTCCGCTATCCTTACTACAATAACAGTGTGGAACTCGTCGAAACCAAGGCAACAAGCACATTAATGATGGAAGAGTAACCGTACAACCAGTTCAGGGGAGACAAATTTCTTATGCTGCGGGTACTACAAGAACTTTCACTCCAGGAGCAAGTGGGAGTAACTCGGGGAAACAGAGGATTGTTACGTGTTACAACTGCAAAGGGGAAGGACACATGTCCAAACAATGCACTAAACCAAGAAGGAAACGGGATGATTCATGGTTTAAAGATAAAGTGTTGTTGGTTCAAGCTCAAGCAAGTGGACAAATTCTACATGAGGAGGAACTTGCATTTTTGGCAGATCCAGGAATTCCAGAAGCTCAAGCCACACAGACGGTCATTACTCACAATGCTGCTTATCAAGCTGATGATTTGGATGCATATGACTCTGATTGTGATGAACTCAACACTGCCAAAGTTTCTCTCATGGCGAATTTATCTCATTATGGTTCAGATGCTCTTGCTGAGGTACACAATCATGATAATGTGAATAATAATATGATTAATCAAGCTGTGCAGGTGATGCCGTCTTCTGAACAGTCGAATGTTGTAAATCATTCAGAGACTGAAATAACCAGTGATAGCAATATCATTCCTTATTCTCAGTATGTGATCGAATCACAACAGGCAGCTGTTCAGAATTCTAACTCTTCTGCACAACAAGATGCACTGATATTATCTGTGATTGAACAACTGAAAACCCAAGTTGCTAATTGTACCAAGATAAATCTGGAAAATAAAAGTGTCAATGATACTTTAACTGCTGAGCTTGAAAGATATAAGGAACAAGTTAAAGTGTTGAATGAAGGACAAAATGTTGATTTAAAGAATAATGATAACATTTCAGATTCATGTGCATAGTGTGTAGAGATTGATCGTCTTAAACAAACTCTTTCTGAACATTTAAAGAAAAAGAATCTTTAATACAAACAGTTTCTCTTCTCAAAGATGATTTTAAGAAAAAAGAATCTAGGAACATTAATAGAGAGATTGCTTTAGAAAAAAAGATCAAACAACTAGATAATATTGTTTTTAAAAGAGATCAATCTGCACAAACTGTTCACATGTTGATGAAACCTTAGTTCTTCCATTATCATACCACTTAACAAGCTCTAGGTTTTCAAAATCCTTTCTATCTGAAGAAAGCTGAGCAGTTGGAACCGAAGCTATATGTTGGTGATATTATTGAGAAAACTAATCCCATTATGATTCTTGACTCTGAATAGACCTTGTTGCTTGCTGAAGAGAGTCGTTCAAAAATGATTTTAAAACAAAAGGATCCCAAAATGTTTGAAAAGAAAGTTAACACTACACCAGTCGATTATGCTGCTCTTAACCAACTTTATAAAGATTTTGAAACACGCTTTGTTCCACAAGCTGAATTATCTGCTGAACAAGCCTTTTGGTCTCAGAATTTGGTGAATTCTCTGAAACCCATTCTTTCTAGTAGACCCACCATAGTTGAGGTTCCAAAAGAACTTCCTAAAGTCAGCATGGTGAATACAAGTTTGAAGAAACTTAAACACCATCTTGCAGGTTTTGACGTGGTTGTCAAATAAAGAACCACACCCACAACTATCACTGAGGGTTCGTGGGGGTTCGAAGATACAAAAGCTTGTTTTAAGGATGAAATAATTCCATTTGTAAAAGCTCTGAAGGACTTATTTAACACATTCAATCAATATTTGGTTGATGAACTTTCTAAAGTCCAAAATGTCTTTCATCAAATGGAACAGGCTGTGGAACAACATCGTTTAGAGTTAAAAACATTTGAAGTTAAAATGAATCAAGTTTTGAACGAAAATAAACGACTCTTGGAACAAGTGTTGAGCAAAGATATCGTGAACATAATTTTGAATTCGTCTGTGAATAATGCTTCTGTGAATGTGCATGAATGTGAAAAGTGTCTCCAACTTGAGACTGAGCTTCGAACAGATTTCATTGAAAAAGAGATCTATGATAAACAGTTCAAAAGTTTCACCACTCTTGAAAAACATTGCATATCTTTAGAAGTTGATTCTCAACTTAATCAAGAAATTTTTCAAAGGGACAATCCTGTTTCAAATCAAAGTGCTATAAGTTTTGATCAATTGTTTGATTTAAATGAATTAAAAGCTCAGTCCCAAGAGAAAGACACGGTCATAAAGAAGTTGAAAGAGAGAATTAAAGTTCTAAGTGGGATAAAGAATGAGGATAAGATTAAACAGGAATTAAAGGAGATTGAAACAATTAACATTGAATTGGATCATAGGGTGACAAAGCTTATTGCTGAGAATAAGCATTTGAAACTGACCTATAAACAACTTTATGACTCGATTAAACCAACACGTATTCGATCAAAAGAACATTATGATGATTTAATTAATCAAGTCAATCTAAAGTCTGTGGAAATTTCTGATTTAAATGCTAGTCTTCAGGAAAAAGTTTTGGTAATTACAGCTCTCAAGGATGATTTAAGGAAACTTAAGGAATAGCTCTATTGATAATGGACTGTTACAAACACCCAAGTGATCCAGAAATGCTTAAGATTGATATGGAACCAATAACCCTACAAATTATGAATAAACAGACAGCTCACTCTGCCTATATTAAGCACACTCAGGAAGAAGCTACCGTTCTTAGGGATCTAATTTAAACATGCTAAATCAAAATATCCACTATATCAATCCTTAGAATCTGTATGTAGGTATGTTAAACTAGTTCAGGAGTTGCTTACAAACATCAGTAAAACCTGCCCTAGTGTCAACAATACTGATGGAAAAATAGTGGCTGTGACCCCAAAGAACAAGGACAAAAGAGTTAGATTCACTGAGCCCGTCACATCCTCAGGAAACACAATCACAAAAACAACCTCTACCATCAAACCTAGTTTCTAACAAACCTATGTTGTCTTATACAAAAGTAAAACCGTCTACTAGTCAGCGGATCACAAAGAAGCCGTCAGCAATACAAAGAAAATAAAGATTGGCAACACCAATAGTAACTCAGAAGAAATAAAAGTAGAAGCCACAACCCTAGAAAGTTTAAAATCAAGTTTGAAAAATAAAGATTGTGTATGTTCAACCAAAGGACCTTGCTCATAGTGCATCAGAGCATTCCCCAAGCTTCATGCGAATTTCTGACTTAATGTGTTAGTGTAATGGTTGCATTCTTTCTGATAATACATGATTTGTATGTTCTTAAATTTTATCAATAATTGAAGCTCGTAAAAAACTAAATCTGTTAACAAAAAGTTCAAAGAGAAAAGTTTGGAAACCAACAGGAAGGTGTTTTCAATAATGGATACAAAATGGAGACCTACTGGTCAAAACCTAACTACAGTAGGAAAATGCGTGCCCTTTAACTAGATACCACAACTAATGAAGTACCCCTTAAAAACCACCTGCACTAGAAAATGAAACACCTTGAGCCAGTTGTAACATTGGTTTTACACAAGGAAACCTAGGAAATCTAAAACTAAAGTTCCCCCTGTTAGCTAAAACTAAGGTTCATTAAATCTGTATAATGCTGAAACAAAAAAGGTACCCAGTAAATCTTAGGGGACTATAGTTTCCGATGTTTCCATCTCCTCCTCTTGATGAATGCAGGTCGTCAAATTGTTCTCACTGGTAATTTGGACCCGGCTTGCGCTCCAAGCATATGATCGGAGATCGCTCTCAGCTCACCAATTTCGTCAATAAGTTTTTGGGTACAATCAAATTCGGAAATGATCATGTGGCAAAGATATTGGGATATGGTGATTGTCAGATTGGGAATGTTACGATATCAAGAGTTTACTACGTGGAAGGACTTGGACACAACTTATTCTCTGTTGGGCAATTTTTTGATTCGAACCTTGAAGTTTCTTTTCGTCAACACAACCTGTCTTCATTCTAATTTGGGAATGTGTTGATCTATAGACCTATTGGATCTCGAGGCAACAATCTGTATACTCTGTCTCTTGGAGATATGATGGTGTCCTCTCCTATATGTCTCTTGTCAAAGGCCTCAAAGACTAAGTCCTGGCTATGGCACCGATGTCTGTCTCATCTGAACTTTGGTGCAATCAACCATTTCGCTAGACACGGTCTTGTTCAAGGTCTCCCTAAGCTTAAATTTGAAAAGGACCATCTGTGTTCTGCTTGTGCAATGGGCAAAAGCAAGAAGAAACCCCACAAACCTAAATCTGAACACACCAACCAAGAAAACTTATCATTATGCACATGGATCTTTGTGACCAATGCATGTCGCAAGTGTTAATGGAAAGAAGTACATCCTCGTCATTATCGATGATTACTCTCGATTCACATGGGTTAAATGTTTAAGGTCAAAAGATAAAGCTCCATATTTCATAATCAAGTTTCTTAAGATGATCCAAGTGCGGCTTAAAGTACCTGTCCGACGCATCAGAACAGATAATGGAACTAAATTTGTTAATCAAACTTTACGTCAATATTATGAGAAGGTTTGCATCTCTCATGAAACATATGTTGCTAGCTCTCCACAGCAAAATGGTGTCGTTAAAAGACAAAATCGTACGCTAATTGAAGTTGCCCGCGCAATGTTGATTTATGCAAAAGCTCCGTTATTTTTCTGGGCAGAAGAAGTTGCTACCGCATGTTACACCCAAAATCGTTCCATCATACGCCTTCGTCACGGCAAAACACCGTATGAGATTTTACATGACAAACCTCTTGACTTATCGTTTCTCCATGTATTTGGTGCACTCTACTATCCGACAAATGATAGTGAGAACTTGGGTAAGTTACAACCAAAAGAAGGCTGATATTGGTATTTTCATTGGTTATGCACCCACAAAGAAAGCATTTTGAATTTACAACCGACGTACCAGACGAATCATTGAGACAATTCGTGTAGATTTTGATGAGCTGATTGTAATGGCTTCTAAACACAGCAGTTCAGGACCCGTACTTCATGAAATGACTCTTACAACAATCAGTTCAGGACTCGTGCCAAACCCTTCTCCTTCAACACCATTTGTACCACCCTCAAGAACTGATTGGGATATTTTGTTTCTACCGATGTTTGATGAATTACTCACTCCTGCACCTAGTATTGATCACCCAACCCCTAAAGTCATTGCTCCAATTACTGAAGTAGTTGCTCCAGTACCGTCTGTATTAACCGGTTCACCTTCCTCAACAACAGTTGACCAAGATGCACCATCACCAAGTAACTCTCAAACAATACCCGAAACTCAACCTCCAGTTATTCCTAACGATGTTGAAGAAGACAATCATGATATTAAAGTTGCACATATGGGTAATGATCTGTACTTTGGTATCCCAATTCCAAAAGTTCGTTCTGATCAATCTTCATCAATAAATTCTATTCATACAATTGTGCATCCCGATCACCAAATTTCTGAACACAATAGCAAATGGACTAAGGATCACCCACTTGAAAATAGAATCGGTGAACTTGATAGACCAGTTTCCACAAGGTTGCAGTTACATGAGCAAGCTCTTTTTTATTACTACGATGCTTTTCTCACTGCTGTTGAACCCAAGACGTATAAAGATGCTTTGACTCAATCCTGCTGGATCAAAGCAATGCAAGAAGAGCTCAATGAGTTCGAATGCCTTAAAGTATGGAAGCTCGTACCCCGACCAGATAAAGTTATGGTTATTACTTTGAAGTGGATCTACAAAGTAAAGCTAGATGAACTGGGAGGTATTCTAAAGAACAAGTCTCGATTAGTGGCTCATGGTTACCGTCAAGAAGAGTCTTTTGCTCCGGTTGCAAGATTAGAGGCTATAAGGATTTTTCTCGCATTTGCCGCTCACATGAACATGGTCGTCTACCAAATGAATGTCAAGACTGCATTCCTGAATGGTAATTTATGGGAAGAGGTTTATGTTAGCCATCCGGACAGTTTTGTAGATCTAGATAACCCAAATCATGTGTACAAGCTAAAGAAAGCTCTTTATGGGTTGAAACAAGCTCCACGCGCGTGGTATGACATGTTATCTTCGTTCCTGATATCCCAAGACTTCTCCAAAGGCTCAGTGGATCCTACTTTATTCATCCGTAAGGAAGGAAAAGAATTACTTCTAGTACAAGTATATGTCGATGATATTATCTTTGTTGTATCTACATCTAAACTTTGTGACCTATTTGCTAAAATCATATGTTCAAAATTTAGGATGTCAATGATGGGAAAAATCTCATTTTTCTTAGGATTACAGATTTTTCAAAATCCCAGAGGAATCTTTATTAACCAGTCAAAATATGACCTTGAATCTTTAAAGAAATACGGTTTTGATTCTTGTGACCCAGTGGATACTCCCATGGTAGAGAAATCCAAACTGGATGAGGATAAAGAAGGGAAAGCCGTAGATCTATCATAATATCATGGTGTAATTGGCACCCTCCTTTATCTCATAGCCAGTAGACCTGGCCTACAATTTTCTATATGCATGTGTGCCCGGTATCAGGCTTGGCCTACCGAAAAGCACTTACATGCAGTCAAAAGGATCTTTCGATATCTAAGAAGAACCGTAAATCAGGGACTATGGTATCCGAAGGATTCTTCGATTTCTCTAACATCATTTGCAGATGCGGATCATGCTGGTTGTCAAGATACAAGACGTCGCACATCTGGTAGTATGCAGTTCTTGGGATATAGACTCATTAGCTTGTCATCAAAAAGGCAAAAAAGCACTACGATATCCAGTACGGAAGTTGAATATATTGCTATGTTGGGATGTTGTGCTCAAATTCTTTAGATGAGATCACAACTTACCAACTATGGCCTTAGATTTAATAAAATTCAAATGTACTGTGATAACAAAAGCGTTATTGCCTTAAGCTGCAACAATGTTCAACATTCCAGGTCGAAATATATATACATCATATTTCACTTTATCAAGGAGCATGTTAAGAATGGGGTGATTGAACTTTACTTTGTTAATACGGAGTATCAACTGGCGGACATCTTTATAAAAGCCCTTGCAAGAGAATGAATTGAATTTCTTATCAACAAACTAGGAATGCGGAGTTTTACGCCGGAGACTCTCAAACAATTGGCAGATGAAATTGATGAATAGTGGTGGTACCTATTCAAATATCCTGTATCATATGTATATATATTACAAACCATAAAAACCAAAAAGATTTTTCATTCTTAGAAAACTTTTGAAAAAACAAAATATAAAAATATACACAATCTTCAAAAAATAAATAAAAAATTAAAAATGAGAAAAATATAAAAAGAGGTAATAATGGCATGTCTTCTAAAAATCGATAACATTTACGGTCTTAGAAATCTCATTCAATAATGATACGAGGCTGTAAATGAAGTTCGAGTAGAAGTTCCAAATGTTTTCAAAACATACCAAATGGATTGCTATTATTTTAGATAGCAACCCGGTCATCATCTTAAAGGTGAGTATTTCAAAAAGAAAACTTGACCTCTCAATGGGAATTTATTCTCAGGCATGGTCTACTTTATGACCATGCAAAGGCTTGTGATTACTTTGCATCACAACCCGTGCTTCCTATATACCATTAGTGTATGTGTCAGTGCGCTTATGAGTTAAAATAAGAGAAATCTTATTTTTATTGGTAAAAAGTTGTCTTCATAATGAATTAGTGTTTTTAGTACTCACAAAAGGATTTTAAAATACAATTCGACCACTTAAACAATGACAACAACTCTTCAAATAGAAAACGGGTCATTATTTGAAGGGGGGAAAGCGTCATCAAATAATCTTTTAAAATGGTCTTTCAAAATAAGTCACGAAATAAACGAATAAAGTTTTTGATAATGACGGATAACAATTTCAAGGGGAGTTAATTTATATTAACTACAAGTGCTTTAGATGTCATTTGTTTAAATCTTTATGGACTTATTTGCAATTTGAGACTTAGTGAATTCAGGCCTTAAACTACATTCGATCAATATTGCCAACACCTCATAGTTTGTAAAAGACTTAGGAATGTTTGGAAATAATTACATAGTTTTAAAGACCTTGAAGTTGATTCTCACAGAATAGATCTAAGATATATTGATTCTTCAAACACGTTCTCGAGTATGTGTGTGTACAAGGTTTTGCTAATTCCGACGTGTCGAAACCAGCAAGGGGGAAGGAGTAGATGTATACTTGATAGTGTCCTTGGCCTTCTTTTGAGGTTTGCTTCTTTTGTCTTTTGAGGTTAGCTTCTTTTAATTTTAGGCCTTTTTTGAATCTTTCGGGTGCACTATTTCAATCTCATGGTGGAAGAGACATCTCGTCATTAGTTAGTATGCATCATTTGAGTCCCCAGAAGGAAGTGTTGGGAGTATAATTATTTAAAATATGAGAAGAATTCTGTCTTATTCAATTAATGTTTTACCCGACCGGTCAATCCCTAAGCGTATTCTTAAAATGAGTAGAAATATTTGATAAAAGAGGTACACATAGGTATGATGATTCCTTTAGATTGTCAGTATCCTGTAGGAAGAAATGTCTTCTTCTAAGACTTAGTTGACTTTGGAGTTATCATTTCGACTATTTAGAAGGAATAATTGTAACATCCGAGACTTAGTTGACTTTGGTGTTTCAATTTATATTATAAATATCCTGTACAGAGAAATGCGCTCATCCGGGACTTAATTTACTTTGGTGTTGCGGTATCAAATTCTTGAAAGGGTTAATTGTGTACTTCGGATATCTAGGCTTTATACATCAAGACTGCTTGATGCGGCTTGCAAGAAAGTTCTTAATCTACTCAAGAAAGTATTGCTGGTTTAGGGGGAAGCTAAGACAACATCAAAACCAACATCACCAACCACACAAGCTCAAGTTACATATGTATCTGAATTTGTTTCATACTCAAAGTTTGATGCAAAGACTTTTGTAACTTGGAAAGAAAGTTAAAGCAATGTCGAAGAGTGCTTGGACAAAGAAAGATCAGATTGACAACTTCTTGAAAGAAAGAAGGTTAACGAGGAGCTTAGAAAAGGTCGTTAGTAGGAGATTGTATGAAGGAGACCTTCGGCTACTATAAAGGACCATTTGATTTCATCATATGATGTTGTCATCATTCAGGTCAAATCTTCGTATATAATAAACATGTGAATATGTACATAAGTAGTAAAAGACTTAGGCTTATGTGGTGTTCGAGTACGATGATTTTTCAAGATTTTTTCACAAAATTCAAAATCTTTCAAAATTTCGTTCTCTACACTATATCATATCCCTCATACTTTGAGGGGGAGCATTAAAATGTTCCTGATAGTTATTATGTAACATTTTGTCCCTGAACATTTAATCAATTGATATCCAAAATATCAAGGGATTAACATTTTGGATAAGGGGAGAAAATGTGATTAAACTGAAGCTAATTTGTATTGAAATGTGATCATATAAAATGGACTCAATGCCCTCTAAACTTAAGATGTACTACGATTACGATGCACATGTTAAAGGGGAGCTTTTAGTGATAATGAAAAACTCTCAAAGTGTAAATATTTTGATATTTATATCAAACACTTTGATTGAAATTTTTAAGTGATTTTGGAAGGATTGTGATGAAATACCTAAAAGTCCAATCATGTACTTAAATTTATAGAGTTATAAGGCGGTTAGGCTTAGGTATTCAAATCCCATGATCTTGCCAGAACCGGATGGATCTACCCAGGGATATCCACTAGTTAGTGTAGAAGTCCTTAGGTTTGATACAAAAGGAGAAAAAGTGAGAATCAGGAAAAATGCCGACTGTGATGGAGCTAGCAATGGAATAAACCTAACAAGGTGTTAGTTATGAAGTCTCAGTAAGCACTGAAGGGGTTAAAGAATGAAAAAGAAATGTAATGATAAAGGGTGAAAAGAAAGAAGCCCTCCATACACTTAGGCAGAAACCGGGTCAATACATAAACTATCGGAAACACTAAGGTGTTGTCTGACATTGAAGATAGTCATAGACCTAGTGACGCAAAGCACAACCCTCCCTAGCCACTCAAGGTCTCTCAACAGACTCTTGTTTCATTTCTCACAGAGATTACACACATTTCTATCAACTTTCTCACTCCGAGTTAGTTGATATTGAAAAGGTAGCAGTCTTCTCCAGCCTCCGATCATTAAAATTAAAGTGCACTATTGAGTCTAGAGCCAAAAGAGATCATCCATAAATCTCATTAGGACACTTGTCAAATTATGGTTGCTAAGTCACACAATGTGAATAACAAGATATATATTAAGAATCCTACGTATTATCCTTGTGATTTTGCCAGAACATCCGAGTGATATCATTCACAATGAAGATGGAAATCCTGCTTGAGCCAACATCAAACAAGCTCGTGGTAGGTGACTTGTGCGATTCTATACGAATCAAACTTGTAACAACTGGAAAGAAACGATGGTGCGATTCCATAAGAATCAAACTTGTTATTTGATCACAAGTCAATCCTCACGGATTCGAAGGTTACTCCAACCAAAGATAGGCGAATGACGAAGCCATATTCGTCCCCTAGCTTTATTTCTAACTGTTTTATTTCAGGAATATTTAAAGATGGTGATGGAGGTACCTGATTCTAGCTGACTTACAAGATTTATAGCCACATGCTCATACCCAATGGACAAATATAAAGACATGTTGAGTTTGATGAATCCTGATTTACACATGCTTTAGAAAGCAATTGATACTTTCAGCTGGAAATCCTATCAGGAGATTCATCTTTAAATTGAATCTACCTGGTGACAGGGTCGATCATCAAGGGATTCGAGGTTTACTCCAACAACATGGGGCAAAATGACAAAGCCATATTCGAACCCCTCGCTTTTTTTTACTACCTTTTTATTGCAGGATACTTAAAGGATGGGGTTGGAAGGTACTGATTCCAGCTGACTCACAAGATCATAACCACATGCTCATACCGACGAAACATTAATACTCATCAAAGCTCATGTACATGTTTTCAAGACTTCTGCTACTCTGTACCATACGTATTTCTTGAAGTGACAAGTATTAAAGACAAATAATTTCAAAGAAGTTGCCGTAACTTTCTGATACCGAACGTCTTTATCGAAGTGGCGAAAGTGTAAGGCTTAAGAATATCAAGAAAGATGAACATTAAAGCTTTTCAAGTCAAAAATCAAGAAAGGTCTCAGTTTATGAGCATGTAGGTTCCAAAGGTCAGTCTCACAGATGGAAAGTTTACAAGATGGCAAAACGAGGATTCTGCTTGGTTGATGATCTCAAGGTGTTCAAAGAATCACATTCAAGACAAGACGAGGAACAAGCTCAAGACCTAAAGTCTATGATCACTACATAAATTCACAAGATTGAAGTTTACAAGCTAATAATTAAAGATAAAGCATAGTATGCTAGGATTAAAATTTTGTAAATTGGAGTACCTCCCCTTAGGGGAGCTATTGTTAGGAAACATGAAAAGTCTCGGTCACTTCAATACTAAATAGTTCTAAGCCGTAAGTAAGTCTGTTAAGGATATGTAAGCTAATATTTGTCCAAAGGCCATTGGAAAGCCTCACAATGGCCATGACCGGCCATATTTAGCATATAAATACCCCTTTCCATGCCTTGGAGAGGGGATTGGTTAGTTGGTTCTCTTTGTAATTCATTTTCTACACACACATAATACATTCCATCTTTCATGTTTACTTTCTCTCTCTAAATAATCTACCCCTCTATCTCTGGTCTTGTATAAATCAAAGATTACATGTATATGTTTCTACAATTTGGGTACAAATTTTATGCATACCAAATTCTTTATGATAATAACAGTATGTTTGCATAATTAAAAATTCATGTTTTTCATTAAAAACAAAGCATATAGAGATCAGACATTATTTTATTAGAGATTGCAATGAAAAGAAATTGATTCAAATGGTCAAAATCTATACTGACAAGAATATTGCAGATTTGCTTACAAAAGCTTTTGATGTAAGTAGATTTCAATATTTGATTGTTAGTATTGGAATACTAAATCTTTAAAGTCTTTTACTCTTTATGTTTTTGTAGAGTTTTGTATGAATTAGTACTGTTATTCATGTCATTAACAGATTCTGCTGTTAAATATAATTAATATTGCTGGTTATACTTCATACTTCTGAGTTACTACTGTTAGTTATACTTAATATTGTTAGGTATAATTAATACTATGATAATTGTAAAAATTGCTATGGCTTGTGTTTTCTTGGTTTTTGGACTAACATTTTGCAGGAAAAGCAAAGAAAAGTGTTAGATTGATGATGGAAAAGTTGTTTGGAATGGAATTGGAGTTAATACTGGTGACTCAAAGTTAATGCTGCTAGGCATAACTTACTACTGGTGGGTGAAAGTTAATGTTGTTGAGGGTATTTTCATAAATACTTCAATTAAGGGTTTCAATCAATCATTTAATCGATTTTAGTCTTTCAAATACTCTCTAACTACAAACCCTAACTCAATTTTATCATCCATTATCAAAACCCAACACAAATGGAGAATCTAAAGTTTACGGATACTCATAACATGGTCGCATTTTTGTCTAAACTCGCAGAAAGTGATGGGTTTGAACAAATTGTAGAGTTTTTGAATGTACAACCTATAAGATATGCATTAACGGTTAATCCCACTATATATATCTCTTGCATTGAACAATTCTGGTCTACTGGCGTGGTCAAAACTATCAATGGGGAAGTACAGTTGCATGCCTTAGTAGATGGCAAGAAGATAATTATCTCTGAAGCATCTGTGAGAAGAGATCTTAAACTAGAAGATGAGGAGGGTATTGATTATTTACCAAAACTCTCAATTTTGAACAACTTGCATTGATGGGATATGAGAAAATTTCACAGAAGCTCACTTTTTATAAGCCATTCTTCTCTCCACAATGGAAATTTCTGATTCATACTATTCTACAATGCCAAAGTTCAAAGACTACTGCATGGAATGAGTTTAGTAGCACTATGGCATCTGCTATTATCTGCTTAGCAACAAATCAGAAATTCAACTTTTCAAAGTTTATTTTTAAAGGTATGGTTAGAAATTTAGATAATGTGTCTGGCAAATTTTTAATGTATTCAAGGTTTGTGCAAGTATTTCTGGAACAAAAACTTGATGATATGTCAACTCACAAGAGAATTTACATTGCACCCTCTCACACTAAAAAGATATTTAGAAATATGAGAAGGGTAGGAAAAGGTTTTTCTGGAAGAGTAACACCTTTATTTCTAACAATAGTGGTACAAAACCAATAAGAATTGGGTGAAGGTTTAGCAATTCCAACTGATCCCTATCACACACCCAGCATTACTCAACCATCAACATCTCAACCTCAAAAGACTCAAAAACCTAGGAAGCCTAAAAGAAAGAACACTCATGTACCTTAGCCTAGTGGTTCTAGTGAACATGTTGTAGATGAGGATGTCCATAAGGAGTTGGGTAATAGTTTGGTGAAGGCTACCACTACTGCTTCTAGCTTAGAAGTAGAGCAGGACAGTGGTAACATAACTAAGACATGATCCAAGGAAAAACCTAATGAATCTAGTTCCCTAGGAACTACTTCAGGTGGTGGTCCCAAGTGCCAAGAAACCATGGGGGATACAATTGCTCAAACTAGGTTTGAGAATGTATCTAAACATTCCAATGATTCACTGCTCGCAAGAGGTAACACACTTCAAAGTGATGAGGATAGTCTTTAACTAAATGAATTGATAGAACTATGTACCAATTTACAACAAAGGGTTCTTGATTTAGAGAAGACAAAGACCACTCAACAAAATGAAATTGCTAGTTTAAAAAGGAGGGTCAAGAAGCTTGAACAGAAAAAGAGGTTAAGAACTCATGGGCTAAAGAGGTTACACAAAGTTGGTATGTCTAGAAGGGTAGAATCCTCTGGTGATGAAGAAGATTTGGGTAAGGATACATCCAAACAGGGGAGGAGGATTAATGCTATTGATGTAGATGAAGACATTACTCTGGTTAATGTTCAAGATGATGTTGATAATGAGATGTTTGACGTGGATGCTTTAAATGATGAGGAGGTGTTTGTTGCAGAACAAGAAGTTGCTAATGAAAAAGATGATGATGGTGAAATTACTTTGGCTCAAGCACTTATAGAAATGAAGAGTACAAAACCCAAGGTGAAAGGGGTTGTTATACAAGAGCCAGGTGAATCTACAACAACAATAACAATTTCTTCACAACAATCACAGGACAAGGGTAAAGGAATAATGATAGAAGAACCTGTGAAGCCTATGAAGAAGAAAGATCAAATCAGTTTTGATAAAGAAGTTGCCTTAAAGTTACATGTTGAATTTGATGAAGAAGAAAGACTTGCAAGAGAGAAAGTTGAAAAAGAAAAAGAAGCCAGTATTGATTTGACTAAAGAATGGGATGATATTCAGGCTAAGATTGAGGCTGATCATAAATTGGCTTAAATACTGCAAGCAGCTGAGCGAGAAGAGTTGTTTGTTAAAGAAAAGGCAAAATTATTTCAACAACTCTTGGAGCAAAGAAGAAAGCATTTTTCAGCTTAGAGAGTAGAAAAGAAAAGAAACAAACCGCCAACACAAGCTCAACAAAGAAAAATAATATGTACTTACCTGAAGAATATGAAGAAAGAAAGACAAAGACTTGAAGAACAAATCTTTTGATTCTATTCAGAAGATGTTTAACAGAGCTTTCAAGAGGGTGAATACATTTGTTGACTTCAGAACAGACTTGGTAGAAGGTAGTTCAAAGAGAGCAGGGGGAGTTGGAACAATAGAGTACTAGGAAGTAAAGGTGGATGAAGAAAAAGACACAGCAGAGCTTCAAAGTCTAATGAAAGTCATTCCAGATGAAGAAGAAGTTGCAATTGATGTTGTACCTTTAGCTATTAAGTCTCCAAGTATTGTTGGCTGGAAGATTCACAAAGAAGGAAAGAAAAGCTATTATCAAATAATGAGAGCTGATGGAAAGTCTCAAATGTACAAAATCTTTAGTCATATGCTTAAAAGTTTTAGCAAGGAAGATTTAGAAGATTTGTACAAGTTGGTAAAAGCTAAATATGAGTCAACAAGACGAGTGGAAGACTTAGATTTGTTGTTATGGGGAGATTTAAAGACAATGTTTGAACCACATGTTGAAGATACAGTATGGAGGAATCAACAAGACTACAAAGTGTTGGAATGGAAGTTGTATGACTCTTGTGGAGTACATTCCTTGAGGATGCAACATGTGTACATTTACATGCTGGTAGAAAAGAGATATCCCCTTACACCATCAACAATTACAGATATGCTGAACAAGAAGTTCAGGTGATTATTTCAGGGGAAAATGGCCCCCCTACACCATATCAACTTCTTAAACTTCTCACAAAACAGCTTAAGAATCAATGAAGTGTTTGGAAGCATCCTCCTTGGTGATTATGGAGCTTTTAAATGAAGAAACTTGATGATTTTGAAGAAGAATATCAAGTTTAGGGGAGGATTGTTGGGATTAAAAGCCTTCTTAATGCTGCTAGTATTACTGCTGCTCATATCAGAGTTAATGCTGCTCAGTTGTGTTAGTACTGCTCAAGAACTTCAGAGAAAAATGCTAAGTGTTTACTACTACTAGTACACAGTTAGTACTGCTAGTGTAAAGTTACTACTGCTAGTGCATGTTGTGCTGCTTTAGACTTAGAAGAATAACTGCTAAGTAGATACTACACTTAGTACAAAAGTTACTCGTGTTAGTACAAAGTTATTGTGCTGAAGAGTTGTAATGCTGCTAGTGATGAAGTTATACTGCTAAGTTAGTTAGTCCTGCTTATGTGATTATATGAGTTATTTGTGTAAAAGATATGTATAACTTATTTGTTTAAAAGATTTGATATTCTTAGGAAAGTATTGTAAGCCGTTTAGGACTCCTTGGTGTATAAAAGGATGTTCTAGGGCATAGAGTTTGATATGAGTCATTCATAGAATTATCATAGCTTCAAGGTCTTTGTAACCCTAATACTTTGAGAGTATTCGTATTATTAATAATATTGAAGCTTTTTGTTTGTTAAATTATATGCTCACATAATTACTATTTCATTGATAATTCTTCTTAATATTAAAGATTAGATTCCGCATAATCTTTAACACATTCAAACAAAGTTTCTACTATAGTGTTTTATTTTTTTTTTTGATTTATCTAATATAACTAGTCCTTATACAAGCTTAAGGAATTCGATCTATTAAAGTGGGACCAACAAGAGTACTTCGACTTATGGGCTTCATCCATTCACATCACCCTTCAAAGGTACCCATATTCAATCCAAGTAGTACAAAGTCCCATCACTTCTCTGTTCTATCATCTTATCTAAACCTTTCTACAATCCTGTAGACTCATCAGACGCCTCCTTCTGAGCTGCTTGTATCTTATCCTTGATACTTGACTGAAGGGTCATATTCATAGCTCTAACTCTCTTAGGCCTTACTATTTCCTTCCTACTTAGGGCATCAGTCACCACATTCGCCTTACGAGGATGGTAGCGAATTTCACAGTCATAATCACTAAATAACTCTATCCAGCAACGTTGTCGAATATTCAACTCTTTATGACTAAATATATGCTAGAGACTATTACGATCCGTATATATGACACTCTTTGTACCATACAAATAATGTCTCCAAATCTTAAGTGCAAAAACGACTGCACCCAACTCCAAATCATGGGTCGTATAATTCTTCTCATGAATTTTCAATTGCCTAGACGTGTAGGCTATCACTTTAACTCTTTGCATTAAACTCACTGCCTTAGTCCTATCCGGATGCTTCATAATATAACCACAAAGTTCTCTAGTCCATCGGGAAGAGCTAAGAACAGGCGCATTACATAACTTATCCTTTAAGGTTTGAAATGCCAATTCCTGTTCCTTACCCAATCGAAAGTCTTACACTTCTGAGTCAAGATAGTAAGAGACTTAGCTATCTTATAAAAGTTCTCGATAAACCTACGGTAATATCCATCCAATCATAAGAACGAACGAACCTTAGTTGGAGTTCTAGGGGCTTTCAATTTTAACACAGCTTCTATCATACTAGGAGTCTACATGAATCACCATCCATTTATCACATGCCCATGAAACTGCACTTCACTTAGCCAAAATTCACTCATAGAAACTTAGCTACAGTTTCTCCTTTTGAAGCATGTTCAGCACTATCTTAAGTGTTTCTACATGCTCCTTTTAAGTCTTAGAGTCGATAAGATTATCGCCCATAAAAACCATATAAACAATTTATCAAGATAAGGTCCTACAAGCTCTATTCATCTATGCACTTTTTAGCTGATGGGTTTCCAGTCCTAAGATCTATTCTTTGAGAAAACTGTAGACCCTTTACAGTTGTCAAATAGATCACCAATCCTAGGAAGCGGATAATCTGATCTTAAATGTCAACTTGTTCCAAATTCTTTATAATCAATGCACATCGTAAAAAACCTTCTTTTTCTTAACGAACAATACGGTGTCCTTAAGGCGGTGAACTTTGTCGAATGAAACCTTTGTCTTGCTGTTCATTGAGTCTGTCTTGACAGAAATACTCAATTCAGAAGGTGCAAAAATGAATAGGGAGGACTTTGCAATCGGTACAGCTCCAAGGATTAACTCAATCCGAAACTCAATTTCCCAGAGAGGTGGTAATCTCGATAAATCATCTGAAAACACCTTGGGAAAATCTCTAACCACAACAATTTCTTCTTGTTTCTTATCACTAGCCTTAGCACTCATCAAAAGTCTCGCTTTCTCTTTCAGTCTCTCTCCTAATACTCTAAGCACCTTGCCATCCGGTAGTGATATCCTCACTACTTTCTCATTACAAAATTATTTCAGCCTTATGATTAGACAACCAATCCATTAACTATAATCACTTCTAAACTCCCATGCCCAAAAAGGTATAAATCGATGTCAATATCAATGAACCTCGATTTCTAACTTTGTACCCTTATTCAAACCTTTTCATCTCCTATAGCTGCCAGCTGATTTCTCAATCTCATATCTGAATCTAATTCGTTGGGCTTATGCCTAACAAAGGTATAAAAGTAGTGGAAACAAAACTATAGTCGGCACCAGAGTCAAATAAGGTAGTGGCAAAATGATTGTTCAAAGTAAACGTACCCGTCATAATGTTCGGATCTTGGCGAGCTTCCTCTACTCCCAACATGAATGCCCTACCCCTAGCTTGGTTCCCTTGGTTTCCACGACCTGGCCCCCGCTTATTAGCAACAACTTGTTTGGATAATTTTCTTTCCAGTCCTTGTGCCCTATTCAATCTAGGATAAGCTGACCTGACATGGTCAGTACTACCACACTCATAACATGCCCTAATAGTTGGGTTTCTAGCATTGACAAGATTCACATTCCCCGGCATACCTCTACAATCCTTTGCTAAATGACCGAGAGTATAATTGAAGATTGTGCGACAAGGCCCTCCAGGTGCATGGTAGGAGTTGCAGGTGGTACACTTAAGCCAAGTACCCGTATTCTCCCTTCTTATAGGGTTTGCGGTAGTAAAAAAAGCATTCCCAGTCCTAGTCTTCTTATTATCATCCATACCATTCTTATCCTTACTAGGTTCCCCCACATTTCCTCTTTTCTCAACCTTCTTAATTGATCCATTCCTAATAGCCTCATCGGTCAGTGCACTAGAAATCTGCACAGCCTTCTGTATAGTCTTTGGCTCCGTTGCTGCCACCATCCTACGGATCCTGTGCTGCAAGGCCAGTAACATAACTCTCCACATCTTCATTACGCAATCTGGAGTTACCAAAGGTGGAATAACCTAGCCAATATCATGAAAAAAACCTATCAGTATAGCACATGGCCAGCCTGACCATGCGCATGAATCCAATAACTCAGTTTCCAACTTTTGCATTTCATGACTAGGACAAAACTCTTCTATCATAATAAACTTAAAGTCATTCCATGACATACCAACACGCGACTTACCCGGCTATGCTGTGCAGGGATTTGAGAGTTCCACCACGTTAAAGCCTTACCCATAAATGAACCAGCAGTGTATTTTACTTTTTGGTTAATACTACAACCACTCATATCTTGCACAGAATCCATTTTCTCAATCCATCGAGTAAGGACTCAAAACACTTCCACTTTCCATACGTTACTCCTGTAGGGTGCAAGCTTAAGAACTCCTTTTATGAACAAACCTACCCGGGGTTGCCATTTAATTTCACCCATTTCCAACGTTCTCCTAAATGTTCTCATTAACCACATAGCCATTTTTATTTCTAACATTTCCTTGGTTACCAACCTTAGCTAGCATGGCGGGTAAGAGGTTTTGTAATTGTTAGGCAATGATCGTCGAGAAGTAAGGTGCTCCTCCTACACCCCTATTGACTCCCGTTATATTCCCATTGACTCCCTTTACGCCCCTATTAGCTCCCAAACCCTAGTCATTTCCTTGACCATTTAATTCGTCAACACGCTCATTATTACTTTCCCTAGGTCATCTACCCCTTCCACCACCTCTATCAACCCGTCCACCCGTTCCCTTTGCCTCATGATTCGGCAACAGGCCGGCCAGTACTTCGGGTCTTCATCCTTGGCGGTATTATCTACACGAGGGAGAACATTAGGAATTTGGTCATTTTGCTAAGGAATGCAGAAAGCCAAAACGGGTTAAAGACTCTACGTATCACAAGGAAAAGATGTTGTTATGTAAACAAGCTAAGAAAGGTGTTTAACTTCAAGCAGAGCAATCTGACTGGCTAGCAGACATAGATGAAGAAATTGATGAACAAGAGTTAGAAGCACATTACAGCTACATGGAAAAGATCCAGGAGGTTCCTAATGAAGACTCAGGAACTGATTATGAGCCATTGGAATAGGTACAATACGATTCTAAAAATGATGTATTTGCCAATGAAATACAACATTTTGAGCAATCTAAATCCATTAGTGACACATGTGTAGTGGAAACAGATGATAGCAATGTCATTCCTAATTCACCGGATATGTGTGATAATGATATTTAAAATGACCAAAATGATGTAGAATGTGATGATGAGCGTGTTGCATTTGCTAATTTAATTGCAAATTTAAAACTTGATGTTGATGAAAATAAAAATATTCAAAAGCAATTAAAGAAAGTAAATGCAACATTGACTCAAGAATTGACTGAGTGCAAATCTGTTCTTACGAAAACTAGTAGAACTATGGGGGAATCTAATAGTATTCGGGATAGTTGCTTAGTTGCACTTAAAAAAACAGGCTGAGCTTGAGGAGTACATGGCCTTTAATAATCGTACTGTTGACTATGAGAAACTTGAACAAAAGTTAAATGAAACTCTATGACTATTAACTCAAAAGGAGATTGACATAAAAGAAGGTTTAAAAGTTAAAGCCTACAAAATTTCAGTTGTCCAAGCGAAACACGATGAATTAGTCAACCAGAGTCTTTTAACCAAGTCACATTACGAAGGTCTTGTCAAAGAGAAAACAAAGGTCATAACGGATTTGAAACTTAAGGAAGAAAAAGATATTGACAAAATGATTTCCACGGAAAAACAATTAACGTTTTTGAATGAAATTCTTTACAAAAGAAATCAATCAATCCAAACCATTCATACGTTAGCACCCAAGTGCCCTACATTTAATGGAAGACCTACCTTTGCAAACCTAATGTACCTCAAAAAGGCTCAATATGAGAAACTATGTTTGTATGAGATCCCACATGACCAATCTGATCCTGCAAACAGACTCATCCCCGATAGGGAAGAGATTCTGACTCTTGAAGAAGAAAGTCGCTCAAAATTGAATAAAGACCTAGTAAAACCTTATGACTACACAATGGAGAATAGTCTTTATGAAATTTTTAAACCTCTGACTCAGGAATATCAAATACAACTGGCACATGCAAATATAATAAGAAAGAAAATATGGAGAAAATCTTTTGTGAAAATGAAACCAAATATTTTCAAAAACATAGATTTCTTACCAGTGTTCAAATCAATAAGCAAAAGTAGACAAGCATATAATGTCATGAAGAATAACATAAATCATCTTAAAGAAATTGTCGATCAAGCTTGGGTAAAACATTCAAACGACCATCTTCATCTTTGTGCCCCAACTGCTCAAGATTTGGAAATCCTGATTAAGACATGTTTGATGCCTCTTGCCCTTAAGACTCAAAATGATAGTTTCGCATTTGTTCATGAACTTAAGCAAGAAATGCATACTGATTTAAAGTACGTTGAATCTCTTGAAGATGAAATTGACGAACTTGAATCTGATAAGGCAGAATTTTCAAACATGTATGATATGCTCTTACAAGAATGTATGTCTAATGATGTTATGTGTTCTTATTTGCATTCGTTATCTGATTTAGATGCTCACTCTAAATTGCAATGCTTATATCTTCATAAAGTGAAAGAATGTAAATGTCTTGCACAAAAGCTTTCAAAACAAACTGAGTCTGTTAGTAAAGAAGTTTATAATAAGCTTTTACGAAGTTTTGCTAAATTAGAAAAACACTCTATTTCTCTTGAACTAGCTTTACAACACTGTCAAGAACAAATGAAGAATGACACAGTTTGCAAAGAAAGAGCGTCAAATGTATTTCTGAAAGAACGTGAACAATATTTTGAGATACAAGATTTGAAAGCTTAATTACAAGACAAGAACATTGCTATAAGTGAGTTAAAGAAACTCATTGTGAAATGCAAAGAAAAGTCTATGGAAACTAAGTTTGATAAACCATCTGTTGTTCGACAACCAAATGCTCAAAGGATTCCAAAACCATCAGTTTTAGGCAAACCGGCTCCTTTTTCAAACTCTCTTGAGAGGAATTTTACACAAACACAGTCGGTTAATAAGACTAATGTGTCAGAGAGTTTATCAAAACCAGTCACTTCACAGACTTTACCTCAAACAGCAAGGCAAGCTGTAAGAAACACAAATGTGATTAAACCAGTCATGTATTGAATTGACACTAAGACAACACAATCTAGACAACCTCAGTTGCCTCATACTTCTAGGAATACTAATCCTTGCGTGTCTACCTCTACATGAGTAATTCACGGAACTAATGTTAGCAGACCATAGCTTAGGAGCACTCAAATGAAAGATACGGTCATGCCAAACAATAGTCATGTGAAGGATAAGAAGACTGAAGTAGAAGACCACCATAGGATTTCTAGTATTTCTAATTAAACAAAGTTTGTAACTGCGAGTAATGACAGTTTAAAATCTAGAACTTCGAATGTTAATGCTCTTTGTGCTCTTTGTGGAAAATGTGTGTTTAATTCGAATCATGATGCTTGTGTTTCTAAATATTTGAATGACATAAATGCTAGAACTAACAAGCCTAAAGTAGTGCCTATTAGTACTAGGAAATCCAAAAGTCAAGCGAACAAATCTGTTGCAATACCCCATAAGAAAATAGTTGCATCAGAATCCACTACTCATAAATCCAAGAGTTACTATAGGATGTTGTATGAGAAAACTAGTAAGGCATGGAAATGGTGGATAGAACAACAATGCCCATCAAGATATAAATGGGTTCCTAAGACAAAAAGGCAATGGGTGCCTAAAGTGAGGAATGAAAGTGTGCAAAAGAGAATTAGTTTTGCCATAGATAATGCATCTAGGATAACTAATCTCTTGAAACTCACAAATACTGTAGGATCCAATTTGTCATGTATTCCATCGTCTTCTAATTCTCTTGCAGATTGTATAACTCATCCTATTCCTTGTTGACTCTGGATGCACAAAGCATATGACGGGCAATCTAACACTTTTATGTAATTTTATTGAAAAATATATGGGTACCGTTCGTTTTGGCAATGATCAATTTGCTCCAATTCTTGGTTATGGAGATTTGGTTCAAGGAAATATCATGATCAACAGGGTTTATTACGTCAAAGGCCTCAATTACAATCTATTCTCAGTTGGTCAATTTTGTGATGCGGATTTGGAGGTTGCTTTTCAAAAATCTACGTGTTTTGTTAGAGATCTTTAAGGAAACGATTTACTTATCGGTAATCGTGGATATGATATCTATACAATTTCTCTTTAAGAAACAACTTCATCAACTCTAATCTGTCTAATGGCTAAAACATCACTAACTCAAGCATGGTTATGGCATCGAAGACTTTCTCATCTTAACTTCGACTACATCAACTTGCTTTCAAAGAAGGATGTCGTGATTGGTTTACCAAAACTGAAATATGTCAAGGATCAACTATGTTCTTTTTGTAAAGTGTGTAAAGCAAAAAGAAGTTCATTCAAGACAAAGACTGCTCCAAGTTCAAAAGGACGGTTAAATTTGCTTCATATGGACTTATGTGGTCCAATGCAAGTTGCTAGCATAAATGGGAAGAAATATATTCTGGTAATTGTAGACGACTACTCCAGATACACTTGGACTCTCTTTCTACGATCCAAGGATGAAACATCAGAAGTTTTAAAAGATTTCCTCACGATGATCTAAAGAAATCTTCAAGCCCCAGTAATTTTTGTTCGAACTGACAGAGGCACAAAGTTCTTAAACAAGACACACCATGCATTCTTTAAAGAAGAAGGAATTAAGCATCAAACTTCTACTCCTCGAACACCTGAACAGAACGGCGTTGTCGAAAGATGAAACCGTACTTTAGTTGAGGCTGCTCGAACGATGCTTTTAGCTTCTAAACTTCCTTTGTTCTTTTGGGCTAAAGAAATTGAAACAGCATGCTATACTCAAAACAGATCTATCATCATCTCGACACATGAGAAAACGGCATATCACATCATCAATAACAGGAAACCTCTCACATCTTTGGTTGCACTTGTTACCTAACCAAAGATGGTGAAAATTTAGATAAGATAAAAGAAAAAGGGGAACCATGCATTCTGGTGGGATACTCCACTCAGTCGAAGGGATATCATGTCTACAACAAGAGAACAAGATTGATAGTTGAATCCATACATCTCAAATTTAATGAGATCAAAGAGATGTCCGAGACGTCTGTTGCTAATGACACTTCAGGCCTTGTTCCCCAACGACAAAAGGTGTTAGATTATGACAACCCTGACCCCGCACCAGAACTACAAAATGTTTCTCCTTCAGGAAATACAACAGTTCCATCACAACAGGAGTTGGATCTTCTTTTCGGTCCTTTGTACGATGAATTTTCCAATGATGGTACTTCTCGTGTTAACAACAAGTCTTCTTCTCCCACTGATAATTCTACTCAACAAGACACACCTCCAATAATGAATATTCACCCTACATCAGAACCATCAACTCCTATAAATGTTCATGCTGAGGAAAACAACGATAATCAAGTAGAATTTACCAATCCTTTCTGTATACCGGTACAAGAAAATGCTGAGTCTTCCTCACGCAAAAATTGGTACTTCAAATATGCATACCTTCAATCAACCTCAAGATTTCAAATACCGATGGACTAAAGATCACCCGTTAACTCAAGTTCGCGGCAATCCATCCAAGCCAGTGCAAACAAAATGACAACTTGCAACAGATCTTGAAATGTGTATGTTCGCACTCACCGTGAGTATTGTTGAACCGAAAAACATTAAGGACGTAATGGCTGATTCTGCATGCATAAAAACAATGCAGGAAGAACTTCATCAGTTTGACAGACTACAAGTCTGGGAACTCGTTGACAAACCTTTTGGCAAGAACGTAATCAAGCTAAAGTGGTTATGGAAAAACAAAAAGGATGAAGACCAAACTGTAATTCGCAACAAAGCACGACTTGTAGCAAAGGGTTATGCTTAGGAAGAGGGTATTGATTTCGAAGAATCATTTGTTCCAGTTGCTCGCTTGGAGGCTGTTAGGATTTTTGTTGCATATGGTGCACACAAGTCTTTTCTAATTTATCAGATGGACGTGAAAATGGCATTTCTTAATGGTTTATTGAAGGTGGAGGTTTATGTTGCACAACCAGACAGATTCGTTGATCCTGATCATCCAGAAAAAGTTTACTGTGTAAGGAAAGCTCTATATGGATTAAAATAAGCTCTAAGAGCCTGGTATGATAAACTCTTAAAATTCCTGATTTCCAAAGGTTTTACTAAAGGTATCATTGACCCGACACTATTTATGATAAAATACGGGGAGGAT
>BQNB010023158.1:2392-32718 GCA_026074375.1 Tanacetum coccineum | reverse complement strand
ACAAAAATAAAATATAAAAGTTAATTATTACTTTTGAAAAATTAATATAATGATGGCTTGACATAAACTTTAATTTGTTTGGTGTCCGTTTACGTTGGTTGTTGATTTTTAGTTCACGCGATTTAACTTAACACTAAAAATTAAAAGCGAACGCGTACGAGAAAAGAAAAATAAATAGTGAGAAATGACAAAATGAATGATGTCATAAAATGACCTGAAAATACGAAATGTTACAACCTCTTCCGTGTTACATTTTTGAGATTTATCACCATTAACATTCCTATCGTTCTCTTCAGCATTAGGTGTGAAACCTGGGGGATACTTTGAACTTTGATCCTCTTTATTCACATTCTCATTATTTTCTTTTATGTTCTTATTAAGTAAAGAATAAATACCAAACGGATCATCCGACAAGTTCACCTTTGGCCCAATAGACTCATCAAAATTCGTTTCTGGAACCTCTGCCATGTCGCTATTATCACCACTACTTCCCACATATTGAGCCTTGTTGTCACCTTCCATAAACCCATCATCTGATTGATCCTCTTCTTCGAACTCCTCTAACAATTCGAGAACCCATCCTGGAACTTCTTTTGCTCGAACCCAAAACACCTTACCACGAAAAATCATTTTAAAATTCTCAAAGATATTCATATGAAACTTCGTGTACAAACACAATCTTTTTGAATGAAAGCATCTCTCTTCCTGATCATCGACATCCAAAAGTTCCCCCCACTTCGCAGCAAGCCTTTTGAATGTATTCTCCGACCAAAATTTAAACGGGACTCCTTCAACCTCCACCCACACAACTCTGTCATCAGGATTAAATTCGATGGAAGCTTGTTTCAACTCAGAAAACCAAGAACCCACCCCGACATTATCACGGAATAATTCTTAGACTTAGTAGAAGCGAATTCCAATAAGACCCATAATTCCCCTATATACCTCACACTAATGTCAACAAAGCCTTCATTTGTTAGAACCGTCTTGAGATTAGATAAAGATGCAAATTCTTTCACCCTTCCCAACAAGGAATTAGTAAGGTCTTTGGAGTTCAAACAATCATCATCCAAAACAATCGCTGGATTGGCTTCACAATCCACCGTCCCAGACTTGTAGATAGACTTCACCACATTAACAAACGATTTACCACTATCCGCACCCCCAACATCCTTACGAGAGGTCTGGACACCACCCCTAAAAGACTCAACATTCTTCTTCTCATAAACTTTATTTCTATTCAAAGGGGCTCTCTGAAATCTCGCAATATTAGCATGAAACTTAAACCGAATGTTGATTATCTATACTATATATAAAAGAGATTTGATATCTATCTCCTATTAATTATTTAAGTAATACATATTTATATGCATATGGTACAAGCTATTTATACTACATATTTAAGTAATACATATTTATATGCACATTGTATAAGTTGTGTCGGTTACAAAACTTGAATTGAATATTATCATTATAATCATCTCCACTATTAATTTAATAAAAACATGTTTAAAAATAATTAAACTTTATACCATTTAAGTCCAAAAATTAATATTAAATGGTTTGCGATAAAGTTATTCCTTAAAGTTTTCGTCATGCGTAAAGTCGTTATAAAAAAAATATGTAATCGAAATTACCATTAAAACTTAGGTGAAAGAATTAGATTTATTAACCAATACTAAATGCCATTATTGATGTATATATATAATAGATTTTTCGGGTGTTTTTTTACTACATGCTGGAACAAAGAAACTTACCCATCATAAACTTTTATAAACGTATCAGTCACATCTTCTTGTGCCAGTTTCAGCTACCTCACATGTGCCAGCCACTCCATTTGGTTTATTACGTACTGCCACCCTTATTTCACGTATGCCTTTCCATTTTCAGGGAGGTGATTTTGTGTCGTTAAAGGAAGGTGTCCTATGTCACTCATGTGTCTATAATTAATCTTCATGATCAAGCTGTCAAGATCCCGAGTAAACTCGTAAGATCGTACGATCTTACGTGTTTACTAGCTAAGATCATGTAAAATGGGCATAAGATCACATATGGGGTGGGATCGTATGTAAGATCGTGAGATCGCACGTAAACTCGTAAGATCGTCACACAATCCGAGTTCGCTTATTTCTATTTTTTTTTTTTCATTTTTTCTATCTTTTAACTCCATCTCACTTGCTTAGGCCCAAAAACAAATTAGCTTTACTAATAAGTCAACATTGACGTTTCATTTTCTAGTTTATACCTAGGGGGCATTTGTTTTTGCTTATATGTGGGTTTATGAGCTTATTTGATTAAGGCTTATATCTCATAAGCCCCAATTTTCTAGCTTATTTTGAGAGTTATGGGTTTATGTTAGTTTATCATATCGTAATAAACTTATATAAGCTCACAAGTCTCAAAATAAGCGGGAAAATTGAAGCTTATGAAATATAAGCCGAAATCAAAATAATCTGAAAAATTGTGTTTTAGTTTTACTTTGGTGTTTCAAATTTGATCTTTAACATATTTAAAAGGATATTATATGAATTTATCTTTGATGTTGTTGGGATATGTCCATATCATAAATAAATATATGGCCAAAGATATGTGAGCCTATGAGGGCACACGCGTATACACAGATGATACGTTTATTAATGTAATTAATATATTTATCGTATATTAATTATATTAATATGTTTCACGAAATAATTAAACGGTCGAACTTAAGAAGTACAAGGGAGGAGAGTGTCGTTTTTAATAAACAAGAGGAGGTGTTTGAGCATGACTTGAAGAACAAGTCTTTGGGCTATATATATACCCCTTGCCTCATCTTTTGTAGGTAAGATATATGATATACCTAAAAGTCGAACGACATATCATCTTAATCCTAAATACCAATGATATCATTATACACAGAAAAGAATCCATAGTATACATGCATGCAAACAATTACTATTCGGATGAATGCCTGCTTCATGCATGTAGAATATATATATTGCATGCATGTACCAGGCGAATGTATTTATTCTTTCCACCATTCTTGTTAAGTGATCGTCAGTTATATCCCTTATGGGATTCGGTCGTGTGACGCCAAGTACCAAAACAAGAACATCGTGTTTGGTTGTTTTATTCGTGAAAAAAGGACTAGCATCCTAGCATATCTCGGTGACGTGTAGTGTATGCACACCATAGATGTTATCTGCTTTGGTAACTTTATTAGTTTGCGTGGTATTTTATTTATACACACGTGTATATTCAAGAAGGTGGTTTCATTTATTGCTAAAAGGTACACATTTTTTGATCCCTTTGTTAATTACATATTCTATACGTGTTTATGTTTTCCGCTGCGTACTCGTGATATATTTAATGGTTAAATAGATGTAAAAACCCAACAGTGACATCACGAGTCATCGTATATGAATTTGTAGTTACAAGTAATAAATTAGACAAATTAGGGTTTCGTGATTAATTTATGCCCCGCTGGGCGTTTTCGTTAAAAAGATTTGATCTTGATGGTTAATAAAATTAATTAGACGGAATCTAGGTTGTATGCAATTTATTATAAAACTCGATGTATTAATTGTTAATCGTTTTAAGTTTTTGTTAATTGTTAATGGAGATCCATGATAAAATCATGCAAATTTATCATGGATTAATATTTAAATCTTGTTAATTTGTTAAAAGGATTTGGTTTAAATATGATCAAGATTCACATAATTTTAAATATTTTTTGAATTGGTAAGATTCATGATTCAAGAATTTGGGAAAACCTTTATTATTGAATTAATGGGGCCTAAAATAGTTAAAAGATTTATGTGCTATGTGGTGTATATTTGTATAAGGCTTACGCAATCGATTTTGTCGATGAATGTGGCCGGAGTTTATAGGACGAAGGAGCCTTATATGAATATGTGCATGTTTTAATTATTAGATAATTAGGACCATATTTAATGTTTGCATGCCTTAATTATTAAGTGTGTTTAAATAAATGTTATTTAGTTTAGTTAATGTTTATATGTTTTATTTTAAGTTCTTGACTTGTGAGAAAATAAATGGGTTTTTCGGAAAACAAACATAAACATGACTAACGATTATCGAAATAAGACTTATTATGGACTATCTAATGCAAAAAGTCAAAAGTGGATTCGGCTTACATCCGATATAAAATCTTCCATGACTAGACTAGCATTTTATAGTTTGTAATGTATTCTTTAAATTAAAGTTTTAATTTTTATCAATGACGTAATTTGCAAAAGTACTATATAGTTGCAAGGACAAGGTTCGGGGAGACTCATCAAGACTTCGGTCTTGTAGACACCATTACCCTATAATACCTGACTACGTTGTAGTTTCCTTACCTTGCATACTATGTAGGAAGTCGCGAATGGTCTAGGGTTTGAATGATTTTTAATCATTCTTTAATCTTTTCCCGCGATAAAAGGCAAATCTTTATATTTAAAGATACGTTGAATCGTCAATTTTAAGGTCTCACTATTTATGTATAAGATACGATGATAATAGGTGATACCGTAATAATAACTTAATTGAGAATAAAGTTTTTATTAAAATCTATGATACGAAGATGTATGCATGCTTCTTCGTACATATTTGACACGTCAAATAAAATACCCTTTTTCAACTAAGTTGTTGCCATCCAATTTGTAAAAACACTTGTAGATTGCTCTTTACTATGCGTGAGACGTGTGTAGATTTGCAGTCTCAAGGTGATTATACGCTTTTTCGTGAGACGGTGAGTGTTACATAATCACAGTTTTTGATTGGACGACTTAGCGTTGTTGTGGTTAGACCTATTAACACGCGACATAGATGGGATGAAACATGCTTACTAGATATTATTGTAATAAAGTAAGTCCCATATGCGTTTAGAGTTACAATTGTTAGGTGAGATTATCAATCGTTGATTACCTTTTGAATACATCATCACTAGCAGATCAACTGATGTGGTGGTGGTATGTCAAATAGGATCCTAACCTTAGAAAATTAATTGTTTATTTGAATAAACATGGGTAGTTAATTTTTTTCAAGGAGTATTATCGAAAATACTAAAATTGAATTTTGCGATTCTATTAATAGTATTAATGCAACGATAAAACCATAAACAATGATTTGTTTCTTTATTAAATAAGTCAAACCGAGACTCCTTTCCTTGTAAAGAACATGGAGACTCATTCCTAATATCTTTCTTGCTCCAGAAAGTTATAATAGAAACTTAGGAATTGTCCTAATGTAATCAAACTCATAGCAAGCTTAAAAGTTAAGTATATTGCATGACTTATATTTTCATATAGATTTCATGGTGAATATTTTAAAAGATATAAGACATATAGATAACTAGAGAATATGTTCTTAATGCTATCAAATGGTAACATCTTAATGTAAGATGTTTTATGAGTTCTTGATTAGAAAAATACCATTATTATCGCAAAATGGTAAAGGCAAACTAGGATAATATATCTAGTTGTTTGTCTTAATCCAAATTAAGGAGGAAATTGCATGCCCAATTTTCAAGTTAATCAATAGCATTGATGGATAGTCCCTCATCTGCATAGTAGAACTTTTGAAATCCAAGTAAATGTTACTAATTTAGATTTCAAATAGAGTTGGAAATAAATAGATCACTATTTGTTTTCACTGGTTATGGAACACTTGCAATGTTGTCAAATCCAGTGGGAGCATCCCGATTATTTCTGAACAAGACATTCATGTGATGCTGTCGAATTCAGTGGGAGCTACAAGGTTCTTTATCTTGGTAGTAACCTAGATTATTTCTTGTTTATCTTGAGATAATATATAATTTTCCGACTATAGATACTTATGTTTTTAAGGATAGTCAAGTGTTATTTCTTGTTAAACAAAGTGGTTCAATATCTACTTGTAACGCTAATATCTGTGACACTATCATATTGTCCATATAAACAAACGAATGTCGTGTTGTTTAACTACATGTATGATGTTGTGCCATGCACAAGTGGGAGAAATCTTTATTGTGTGCAAGGAACAACACATGACAAAAACAATATGATTAAAAGTTCTCTTGACCGTAAGGTAAGAAACAATATGTCGAGATATGAATTAAAGACTACTTCAAGTAAAATGTTTATGTGTTTTTGGAATGTCCATAATAATGAAGTAATCTTAATTTATAAACTACTTCAAGGAAAAGGTTTATGTGCTCTTTGAATGTCACAAATAATGAAGTAATTTTGATTAACTTGAAATTACTACTGAAGCCAAGAGTTGGTGTTCAAAATTACTTTAGTTAAATATGTTTATGTTTATTGTAAAATAATAAACATTAAGTCCGTTAATTGTTAAAAGACTTATAACATAAAGTAAACGTTCAAAAATTACTTTAGTTAAATATGTTTATGTTTATTGTAAATTAATAAACACTAAGTCCGTTAATTGTTAAAAGACTTATAACATAAAGTAAGTTATATCTTCTGGCTATGACATGAACAAAAGTCCTTGAATTATTCTTAGGAAAGAATAAAAAGTAATTAACACGGGTAACGTTTTTTCTCGGCGAGAGGTGAATGGAAATCTACGTTCAAGTTGTAAATCGAGCTTGATTGTCATAAAAGTTTTTGGTTTTGGTTTTAAACTATTTTTAAACTAAAATTTAAACTAATATTAATTTAAGATTAAAGAAACTAAAATTGTCTAAAAGATATAAATGAAAATATGATTGTAAGGTGAGTGATAATGATCCGTAAGTGCGGGTTAGGTTTTAAGAATTAAAATCCTTAAAAAAACAAGTTTCAAGAAATAAATGAAAGTAAAGTAAAAAGTTTTTTTAAACTAATGTGACAAGTATTTAAATTGCATTAAAAGTATGGACGGTATGTAATTGGAAAATTCTAATGACTATTAATTTTTTTAACCTTTTTAAAACCGCACTTAAATTCTAAATCACTAATCACTTAGCAAACACAAGTAATTTACTCGCTACTCATAACGAAATTCAATTTAACAAACATAGCATTTAACGACAAAAATAAATCTACACTAAGCATGGCAAAAATCAAATACGCAAATATATTATGGAACGATAAAATAAAACTATTATAAGTATTGAAAAGAGATTAGAAAATAAACCCGAAATGAAGAACCGCAATGATATAAAACCACCTAATCATACAAACTTAACAAACAAATAAGCTTATCACTTAAAAAGCTTCTACTTCACTATTTAGCAAATACAGTTGTCAACTTTATCTACTAATTAATTTCATTAAAACCATAAAGATCAAAACTTTATCTATTTATCAACCTTATAAGACCCTTAAGCTCCGGCCTTAGATGTAGAAGGATGGAATAAGAAATAAGACATGAAAAGTTAAGACAAAATAAGCTAATAAGATAAAAACGTTTTTAGAAAATAAGCTATTTTTGAAAACTAATTTTTGTAAAAATAAAATTAGATTAAATCTATATACATAAAAAAACTACTTTTGAAATAAAAACTAGAATAAGCTAAAAAGTTATCAAGGCTTTTTCGGCAAGAATCCAAGTATGGATTATTGCAAGCATCTAGGAGGATAATCTTAAGTTTATTGTAAAATAAAGATAACTCCTGAGTATTTCTAAAAGCTAGTGGGAGTATTATGTTTAAGTTTTCTTCACCTGAAAGATTTAGGAAATTAAACATACAACCTTAAAATATATGTTTATTGCTATGAACATATGCGGTATATAAATCTAACATAATTTGACATATCATTTAAAAAGTCTCAATGGATACATATCTTTTGATAAGATAGAACATGAATGAAATCTTAAGTTGGACTAAAGGGATTTCATTAATTGTACATCATATTGTTGTAAGAATAGTTTGTATTCATGCATGAATGGCAAGATGATTGACAACATTGGTAATTGTAGTCGAAAGTTATTAGATAATCATTGAATTGAATATTTTAAGAATATGTTTGGATTTGGAAAATCTTCTTGATAGTGATTTGGTCCAGAGTATGGAAATCTAAGATATTATTGCAACAATTTGTTGTGCATAAGAATTAACCAATGAACTTGGGTTCATAGAGGTGCCAAACCATTATTAAGAGACATTCATCGTTTACGATTTTAAAGGATTGGGTTGTTTATGTACTACGGATGCTAAATTTAATTGTGAATGTCATCAATACTAGTTATGGTTTGATTTCTTGTTTGATGACAGGAGCATGTGAACTAGTTGTGCTCAACTATGAGCATAGTTGCATTATACATTATAGAATAAGAATGCTTTACACTTTTGGAAGTGGTGAAAGATGATTGTTTTCAATAGTTGATGAGATATAGTGTGTCAATATTAAGATATGTGGATATACACGTACAAACATTCATCATAAATTTCGAAAGATCAAAGCTAGTTGGAATTATGAAATCTATGCCATGTCAGCAAGTACGATCGCCGTATCTTGAGGCGTGATTCGTCAACTAGAATTATCATGCATTTGATCTATTTAGTATTTGGATAAGGGATATTAAGACAATTTTATTAATGATAATGATACGTGGTATGCGGTTATATTTAATAAAAATTGTGTCCTATATTTGCATGTTTAATCCATGAATAATATTTATTATTCTAAATTAGTCCGTTGTCGATCAACAATATGGGAATATTGTTGAACTAAGACAAATCTGAGTGATTGGTGATATCTTGGATATTAAAGGATGTGTCCGCCAAACTCACATGATATTCATAAGATGAATATTGGACTTCCCCAACTAACAAGATTATCACTTTATGGATCGGCGTCATTAGTGAATCTTGTAAGTGATTTTAATTTACTAAATCCTTAGACTTGAGATGCAAGTAGGTCTTGCATGTGTGGATAATCCTTCTTGATCTAGTTTAAGTTATCCTGAAAAAGGTGACTAATAAGGGCTATTTCAGAAGTGATTGTGAAGCATGGTGACTTGACACTTGTAGTCAATAAAGAATTTGTTCCTTCAATAGTTGAAGTATGATGCCACTGGGCCCCTCGTAGGGTTAATCAGATGTATGTGTGACCGCACACAAAAACTCAGGTAGATATGTCTCAATGATTTTTGGTAATCTTGATTAATCATATATACGAGAAACAAAATCGTTAATTAATGGAATGACTTCGATCCATATCCATTTTTAACACGGTATCGGAAACAAAGGGATTGTAAATACTTAAATCATTTAACTGTGACTTTATGAAAGTACACTCAGGTATTTCTGGGAGCATTGGCGCGTTGCTAGACGCTTACCAATGTTGTTATATTTATTTGTGACATGTCCAAGTGGGAGCTGTTGGGACATGTCCATATCATAAATAAATATACGGCCGGAAATATGTGAGTCTATGGGGGCACACGCGTTTACACAGAAGATACGTTTATTAATGTAATTAATATATTTATTGTATATTAATTATATTAATATGTTTCACGAAATAATTAAACGGTCTTTAATTAGAACGTTAGACGTTAGAACTAATTAATAGATGTTAATAAGTAAGGGACTTGTTAGTACGAAAACCAAACCCGTAGGGTGTTGGTTGAGACCGGTTGAACGAGAAAAGAAGAAGAGTCCAAATGTCGTTTCTAGTAAACTAGATGAGGTATTGTATTATAACTTGGAGACCAAGTTATTGGACTATATAATGACCCTAAAAGATCATTATAGAACACGATACAAAATACATATATCCTAAAACAAGATTCATAAATCATATATACGATATATCCCTTTTAATATATACGCATGTATCATGATTCCATGCAAAATATATTATTCTTTTTCTTATGTCTAATAGTTAGATTTAATGGAATCATGCAAAAGTATCATACTCCTTTCCATGTGTGTTATAACCAATCGGCAGGAGAAGAAAATCCAAAAGTGTTTTCTTGTTTTGATCTTACCAACTCAAAACAGAACATAGTGTTCAGTTGTTTTATTCATGAAGTAAGTACTAGCATCCTAGCGTATCTCGGTGACGTGTAGTGTATGCACACCATAAAAGTTATCTAATTTGGTAACTTTTAGTTTACGTGGTATTCAATTTATACGCACGCGTATGTTCAAGAGGTGTTTAGTTAATTGCTAAAAGGTACACATCTCTTGATCCTTTGTTAATTATTTATTCTATACGTGATTTATTTATTCGCTGCGTACACGTGATTTGAATTGATCAATAGTTGTAAAACCCCAACAGGTTGTTCTCAGAAGGGTTACATAGGTGCGAAATCATGAGCTCTTGCAGCTTTTGAGTGCCGATTGACCCATCACCAAAGACATATATCCCCATGCAATGAGCGCTGGTCAAAATCTATGTGTTGTGTAGTGAGAGGGCCTAATGCAGAACAAAACAGATGAAAAACTATGATAGATTATTTTGGAAACTTTAAAAGGTAAATGAATGGAGGATTATATTGGTGTTAGGGAGTTGATTTCCGTTGTATTTATTGAATCACTTATTTCTTCACAGAAAAATGCGTTTACACATAATGGGGCTGTAATTGAACATGAGAAGAAGAGGCATGCAGAGAACTATGATCATGGTCAAGTGATGGAAAAGAGTTGAATTGCTATGGCTCGGGAATTGGGAAAGTTGTGCCTTGAGATGGCTACTGCTGAAAAAAGGGCTAGCTCGCCTGCAACAACAGCGAATCCAAATCCACGTATGTAGATAAATGCATTTAAGATGAAATATCCAGTTGCTTTTGCCTTCCAGATGCATGTAAATGAATTACGCATGTATATCCTGCATACTTGATATCCCGTGAAAGATTTTTGGTTTACAAGTTATTGGCAATTTGCCAAGAGCTTGACAGAGGGTGAATTCAGAAAGCTAATTGAAGATACACACTTAATTCTGTTATGACCTTTTTTATTTAATTTAATAAAGACGAGATTTTAATTAGGAGGACATATTATTTGTGGCTATATAGTAGTATATATATATTTAGATTTATTGTTGCGTTGACTTTAAAAACTATTTTATAAGTAGGCTACGTATTTAGAAAAATTTAATTAACTTATATATGCATATAAAAATAAAGCATGAGGTTCATATAAGTCTAAGGCGGAAAAATAGACTTTTATCATTGTTTTGAAGGCTAGTGTGTATGGATTCAAGATGAAAGACATCTGTAATATTGTAGTGATCAGTATAATTGTAAGACGAGAATTTCATTAGTTTATTGGTGTCTTTTGAAAGTCGATTGATTAGTGTGCAGAATTTGTATAAGTTATCAAGAGTTACTCACGGACACGATAGAGAAAAGTTCTACTTATTCATGTAATACAAGCCCATAAGTCACACAAAATGTCATTGCAACATAACTTTGAATTTTTTTTATTGTTTTGAGAAATATATATGCATAATGATAAAAAAAAAGACAGTATATTGAACAAAAAAGTAGAGGATGTTTGTGAAATTGAATCACATAACCTTTTAGGTTATGTTAAGATACGGAGGGGTAAACAAATACTTCTGAAATACTCAGTTTTCTCATACCTGATTAAACTAACTGAAGATATGAACTCTATCATCAAAAGTTGTGTATCCGACATTATAACTAATCATTGCAGCTTGAGTTTGCACAAATTTTTTAGAAACCGGAGTAAGCATTATTCTTCTACTTAATAAACTGAACTTTATAATCACTTTCATCAACTTTATGTTTTCGTTTATTGTTGATCTTGGCAGTCGATTCAAAGGTTTTTATAACCAATCTCTTTTTCTTTGTATGTTTAAAGCGGTTGGACAGCGGATTCAGTTACAAGAATAATCGTGATCTATGCATCGCGTCATTTCTTGGATTGAACTTTTATGTATACTTGGAAAGCTTTTGTGTACGTTAGCTCTTTACACTTTTGGTTAAAATGGGCGGGTCGACAGCCTGAGCTTTCTGAGTTTCTGACCCATTCGACCAACAACTTGACAAGGTAAAATATATGGAAGTTCTTTTGGGTTTGTTTATGAATTTTCACCAAATTGATTCGTAGAATCTAACACACGTAAAAATATAATATATAATACTATGAAAATTAACCAATTTAACCCTGAGGACAAGGTAAAAAGGAAATTCCAAACAAAAATATATAATATAATATAATACGTATATTAACCGGGAAGTATGATTCCCCGGGTCGTTTCCCCAATGATTTATGAAATTGAATCCACGTTTGATGCTCTGACAATTATTTGAATTGGAAATAAGGTATGATTTGATAATATACTTTTTAAAAGTTAAAATTTAACAAACTCTAACAATTAAGTAAGAAAACAAAAAATGACGGGATAACCAAAATTTTAACTAAAACAGCAAAAATTTCAGGAGGTTGGGTGGGGAGGGGACTTGGCGGTTTAGGATAAAAGCGGGACCCTTTAACGATGTCAAAAACCCTAAATTACTAAAAATAAACTTAACTTAAATTTTCCTTATTAAATTGACTCTATTTGACTAAAAAATAAGTTTAAAGAAAACTAGAACAAAAACGGAGTTAAAATGAGCGTTAAAACACGAAAAGAAAGAACGAGGACAAATCCAATTCTTTAAAAATCGAAATTTTCAAATAGACCCTAACGAAAGTAAAACTAATTTTCTATGAAATTTAGTGATAAAAAAAATTATCTAAAAAAGTTTTTTATTTTTTGATTATTTTTCTATTTTTTATGATTTTTTAAAGTTTTTAATGAAAATAAATGTTTAAAAATACTAACCGAACTCTAAAATTTCTAGAAAAATGACAGAAAATAGCTTACACTACTTAAAACCTAGGAAAAATAAGCCCAAGATCACAGCTTATTAAATAAGCTGTGAAATAAGCTGTGACAGCTTTATAAGGCTTATTGGCCAAATATGCATATAAAAAATCTGAGATTTTGTAAAGAGTGTCTAATGAAAAATGACACCAAAGGGCACAGCGGATAAGGGAAGTGTGGTGTGTGTGTGTTACAAAAATGGATGAGGTGTTATGTCGGTAGGTTCGAGTCTTGCTCACCCCCGACTTCCACTTCCCTTTTTAAAAAAAAACTTAAGGAACAAAAGTTGCAGAGGACAACTTTTTAAGCTACTTTAATAAAGACACTATAAGCTTAAACTAAAAAATAAGCTCTCAAAAAGCTTTGGAAAAAGCTGTTTACAGAAAGTGGCTTGTTGAGAGCTTAAAAGCTTGTTTACACTAAAATAAGCATAAATGATCCAAATAAGCACCAAATTACAAACCAAAAGCTGTCCTAGATAGCTTATGATACCTACCAACTAAATTTTGAAAGATACCTAAGCTAAGAACACTATAAGCTAACTTAATTTGATGATCTAAAAGGCTAACTCAGAAATAAGCATTAAAAACTCAAAATCTAAAAAACTAAAAAGCTCTATAAGCTATAACAGACCCTAAACTTTTGAAATCTAATTAATCTATTAATAAGCTACAAATATAAATGATAAAAACTAATACTATAAGCTAGAAATCTAAGTTTAAAAGCTAAGATTTAGTTACTACTATTTTTGGCTTTTTGAGTTTTTTTATAGAACTTTAAAAGCTGATTTATCCTATGTAATAAGCTTAAATATGAAAAACAGGTTTTAATCTATATTAACCTATATGTTAACTATAACCCTACTGATTTTTAAAAACTAAAAACCAAATAAGCTATCCTAAGTTTGATAAAAAAAACTACTGCAGTTTAAGACTGTAGTGGCGTCTATCTGATGCAAATGGCAAAGGGGCAAAACCAATATTGCAGGTGACCAAGTTTGTCAATCCTGCACTAGACACTCTCAATGAGTGTGTTTAAACTCAACACAAACAAGATCCAAGCTCAATGAGGCTTGGATCAAAATTTTAACAAGCAAAGGAAAGGAAAAATTCCCCTGATGCAGGAACAAAGAGATTAAGCCTCAAAATTTTCTTAAACAAAAACTAATGATTCAAACCTTTTTAAAACTTATTAATTATGAAAATTAAGCTACCAAATTGACACACAAACTATATTGACTTGTTTTATGAAGGTCCAAAAACCTGCACTACCCAACACCCCTTTAACATTGACAGATTTCATATTAGCTAATAAATAAGAGATTTAATGATCAATCTTTATCAACCAGATGTAAAATAGCTTAAAATAAACCTAATTAGCAATCATAAACATATAATAAGCAATAAACAATAAGCTACACTAACTTAACTATTATTTTTGGTTTTTATATGATTCTATGACAGATAAATGCAAAACTATGATCTAAGCTACAAAAGCTAAAAACAATAAATCAAATAAGCACAAATAGATTGAAATAAGTACAAATAAGATACTAGATAAGCAAATAAGCAATTAATAAGCAAATTTAAGCAAAACTATTCTAAGAAAACTAAAGACAGAAAAGTAAAAGAGACTTACATGTGCCTTAGCTAAATAAAGGTTAAAAGGGCTTAAATGAGCTTATCTACTAGCTCTAGCTTATCCTTATGGATAAGCTAGTAAAGTCCTTGGAAGCTTATCTATAGCTAGCTTCCCTTCCATAAGCTTAAGGGTCCAATAATCAAAGTATTAAACTGTTTTTTATAGTTTAAGTGGATTAAAGGATTAATTAAGCTCAATCACAAGCTTAGAGACTTGTGAGAGCTGAAATGAGCTTAAGTAAGCCTTATGAAACAGTAGCTTAACATTAGAGTTATTGAGAGCTATTGACAGTAAATATAGTGAATTTAAGAGTAAACACTTAAAGAGAGATAAGTTAAGTTTTTCATAACTAAAATTGATTACATTAAAGTGAAATTTAAGAGTACAATGGAAATGGAAATGGGAACTGAAAAAATTACAATAAGCAAATTTCTACTAAGTCTAAAAATCTACTAAGCATATAAAAGCTAAAACTCGTCACTCCTATGTGTGAGAGTGTGCGGCTATAAATAGCCTGTTGATGAAGCTTCTAGGAGCCTTGGTTGTTACACACTCCTCTTGATCTCATCCGTACATTCTCTCAATGATTGGAAGAGCAATCTTAGCCATTGGATCACATCATATCTCACACGGATTGCCAGCTTGGCAATCCGTGATTGAGACAGTTTGTGCTTCTTTTGAGAGTGTATCAAGTACAAATCCAATCATTTCCTTGTGTTTCTTTTATGTCCACCATGGCATTCTTTCTTGTTTGTCAAATAGGCCGCTTTGTATTGACGATTTAACCTAACCTGGTCTTGTGGGGGTTGGACCTCCAAGTGTCTTTTTCACCTAATTACCCAACTTAAAGCCCAATTGTGAAATGCCCTTTGAATTGACCCTAGGTGAAAAGGTAGAAGATGATCTACAGTAAAAACAGATTTTCCTGCTTTATTTTTTAACTATAAGGGTGCGTTTGATTTGTGTTGACCCGGGGTTGACTTGGGTTTGGGCCGGGTTATAAGGGGTTTGGGCCCAGGCTTGGTTTTGGATTTGTTATAAAAAGTTAACGGGTGTTAACTTTTATTAATAGAAAAGGTTTAACAACCGTTAAGGATTTTAAGGGCTATTTTTGTAATTTGGATTATCTTTAGGGACTGATTTGGAAATTTTTAGGATTTTGTCATTTAGTGACCTTGACTTTTGTTGACCAAGTTGACTGAAGGTTGACTATTTGACCTTGATAGCTTCCTCTCGGCTTTTTGCGTGCTCTTATATTTACAATTCCTTCCCGTGTGTTTGTGTTTGTCCAGTTTTAAAAAACGCGTTTTTCTAGTGATTTTACAATATTCGCACTCTACACAATCACAAAGTACAAAACAAGCGTATTATCAGCCTGTATGCACAATTTTGGTCATTTTATATGGTCTAATCGATATAACAATGAAATTGTCTTCACAACATATCAAAATTCCCCAAACTAAATGATTGCGTGTCCTCACGCAATATTACATGCTCTATAACCAAATACCTCGAAACTTCCCCAAACTAAACATTTGAAAAGTAGCAAAGATTTTTGTGGAGGGAGTTAAGAGATCACAAGTTATAAAACACCCCTATTTCCCTTTTTTCTAAAACTTTTTTATTTCATTTTTTTATAACTAATATGACTTTCGTTATTTTCATAACTGTTAGGGATCCATAGAAAATGTGTAGTTAAAAAGGTCAAATGCCATTTCGATTCCGAGAATGCCCCAAAAAGGATAAATTCATCTTTCCCGACTTTTCACTTGTCCAAACCAAGCTTAAAACAAAATCATAGCAAAATATTAGTAAGGATGCTAGCACTACTCATATTTACAACTTGTGAACTTTTTTCTCCCAACATCTATTATATCTTAAGTGAGTGTGCTATCTTGAATTTTAACCATGAATCAACTTTTTACAATATACTATGCTTTACGTTCCCCGATCCCCCTCTCTCACTCACCAAGTTCCACCCAAACCATCCACACCCAACCCGCCCCCTTTTCCCCTAACACTTCCCCCCTCAACCCCTTAGAATAATGAGTTTAAAGGCGAGATCATCCCATGTAGCGACTTTCGTCTCGGCACATCCCAACCTTGCAGCTAAGTGACCAGGCTTTTGACACCCCACAGAGACTAGTATCAGGATTCACAGACCTTAGGTTTCAACAACTCTCAGGTTTCCGGGATATTCATAGCTTATAAAATAAAATAGTCAAAGTGCAAAAGCATATTTGAATTTAACAAAAATAAGTCAATTATTAATTTAATTAACAAGTTAATACATTTATGCAATTGTAACCCTCGACCTTTTAGAAGGCTGCAACATCGGTTGTAAGCCGGCAAGATGCAGCAAACTTTTATCAGTCTCGGATTTTTATTCTTACTATGGGCTTTCTTTAGAAGACTACCACATCGGTTGTGAGCCGGCAAGAGGTAGTAAACTTTTATCAGCCCACAACTTTTATTATTATATTTATTTTATCATTTTATCATTATTATTATTATTATTATTATTTATTTAAAGAAGACTTCTTTTTAAAAAATTCAAGTATAAATTTGAACTAAGACTAAATTTTTTGCTATATAATTACATAAAAATTGTTGATTAAGTTTAATCTCCCTAAAAACAGCATTATATTTAATACTCGGTTAAGAGCTTAGATGATAAAAAGGAAACAAAGTTATATACATGAGCACTTAAGGATTTTCCAACTAATCTTTGTTTAGCATCCTACTCATACTATCAACATCCTATCAATTTCGTTCTCACGCTAATTAGCGAATTGGTGTGGTAAAAGATGGTGTTAGTTGAAATACGCTACCTAAAAGTTAAGGAACAAGCTAGAGCTCAACACGCTCGATCGGGTCAAAATTTACTCTTATTCTTACCCAACAAGAAAATCAAAATTGTGACAAAAACACTTAAATTTTAAAAAATTTCATATTTTTGAAAATTTTGGTAGGAAAACGGGTACGTGAGAACAACGGGCAAACGTAGGCAAGATCATATCGAAGATATACTATCCCATACTAAAATCAAACATTGTCCTCAATGTTTCCTAGCCTAAGTCATAAAAACCCCATACTAGAACTCAAAAAATCTAATGCATAACTCAAACATGAAGAAAGTATCACAAAAATCTTTAGCCATTTATCAAGTGTGGCTATAAAAGAAAAATGTTAGTCATAATAAACATTAGGATATCGGGATTTCCCCCCAAACTAATACAAACAAGCAAAGGCTAGTAAAGCTCGAGTGGACGGACAAAACACCGAAAAAAAACAAGAAGAGTCTTCGAAAATTTGTGGTCAAAAAATTTGATAGGTGTTTTGGTAGTTGTATTGATGATGGTGTTATTTGTCCTGCAAACATCAAAGCCACAAACAACAAACACAAAGAACGGAAGAGTACAAGCCTCCTCACAACACATTAGAAGCTAAAAAGAAAAATAGAAAATGGATAAGCATGGGGTGCCTCCCACGAAGCGCTTTGTTTTTGGTAACCGAGTCACATAGCTTGACTCGATCCCTGAATTCATTCGTCCTTAGGGAGAGCAATACTTGGAATAAGAAACTTCCATTGAAAACACCACCGGCTCTAGATAAGAAAAATGAAAAATGAAGATGCCGGGGTCAAAAACGAGGTCCTCACTCCTGAGAGAGAGAATAAAAGGAGAATCCTCGGGGTAGGTGAAAAATGGAAGAAAAATCTGAACACCTTCTTCTAAGTTGAAACAAGCATCTTTGTTTAGCACATCAAAGTTGTTTATCACGGCCGTATCAGGCTCAAGGCGAATCTTAACATCTGGTGGTTCCGGAGGAGGTCGAGGAGCTGACGGGTTGTCTTGATGATCAAGGTTAGGTAACTCATGGTCGGGAAGGAAAGTAGAATTATCTTCATCTTCGGAATCATCATTCTCAACACCTGGTGGAATTAAATCACCCGGAACAAGGAAAATATCGATCTCTTCTTGAACGGGGTCACTATCCTCAACGGGGATAGGAGATGCGGGAAGAGACTCGATAATTGAACTTGGATTAGCATGAAAAATTTCCGGTGACTGGGAAGTTGAAATCTCACAAAGCAATGTCATAAGACTAAGATATTCCTCATGCTCAGGAACAATTCTCGAAGGAAGTGTTAAAGGTTCATCGGCGAACTCATGGTGAAGAGGATCATTCCATGGTAGAAAAAAATGTGAAGTATTATGGTTGGATTCATTTTGTTGTGGTTCACTGAACGGAAATCACTTCGGGAGGCGAGATTATGGGGTGGGTAATTAACACTAAACAGAACTTTTTCCCAAAAAATTACGTCTCCATTCCGAATTATAATAACCCTTCACAAATTAAAGAAACTCTCCTTGGATTGAAAAAGCATCGATCTCATCAATATCGTCTTCTGGATCGGAACACTCAACCTTATCGGACAAAGGTGTGTTAAAGAAAACTGGCTCATCGGAATTTGAAATGTTTGAGTTCTCGTTCTCAACATCTTCTATCAATCTCTAGAAAGAGAGGATATTTAACGTTGCTAGAGGTGAAGTTATCATCAAATTCAAAAAGAGGGTTTGAATAAACTTGAAAATTTTCTTCATGAACACCTTTTTTAAGAAGAGTAAGTTCATCGGCGAACTCCTCATGATTATCACTAGTCTTCACCAGAGAAGAACTAAGAGGAAGAGCATTGGAATGATTAGTGGTACTGCCACTAAATGGCTCATCTTTTGAAAAATCAATGACAGAAATAGCATAGCCAAATTGCTTATTCTTAACTTTCTTAGTTTATTCACCAAGGCCATAAAAGACAAGTTCATCGCTTCCTACTCTTAATGTTAATTTTTCCTCATATAAATCAATGAGAGCTTTTGCGGTACGAAGGAAAGGTCTCCTTAAAATAATAGGCACTCCCGGGTCTGGTTTAAAATTAACCACAACAAAATCAGCAAGAAAAGTGAAACCATCAACTCTAACTACAACATCATCGGCTATACCCATTGGGTGCATAACGGAACGGTTAGCAAGCTCGAGTGTCATTCGGGTGGGCTTCAAAGTTCCAAGCCCAAGTTGCTTGTAGATAGAATGAGGCAAAAGATTTATGCTAGCTCCGGAATTGGCTAAAGCATTTGTCCTATCAAGCTCTTGTACAGCACACGGAATAAGAAATTTTCTGGGATCTTCGAGTTTCTCGGGAACTTTGTTCAAGATGATGGCAGAACATTCAGCATTTACGCTTGTAATGGCAATTTCCTCAAGTTTCTCTTTGTTTCTCAATAAAGTGCTTAACCATTTGTTGAATTTTAGCATTTCAATGAGAGCATCTTTTAAACCAATTTCTAAATGGAGTTGTTTAAACAACTTCATAAACTTGCTTTGCTGAGCACGGTGGGTTGTATCTTTCACTCTTACTTTCATCCACATTCAGGATAAGGAATTTAGTGTTAATATAAGTCAGGCTTTGGAGAATTAGGCCCTTGAACAGTTTTCTTCGCCTTTGGTTTCAGAATTGTCAATAAAATGGAATATGATCTCAAGAAGGAAGAGGTGGGATTTTGTGCTGTTATTTTTAGAGAACTTGGTTTTTGCACTTTGTCATTGACGTCTCCGGTTCGTTCGGGTTCCTTAAGAGATTAGAAACAACGGAAGTAAGAACAAGAGGAGTTGAAGGTCTTCACAAGTTTTACCACTATCGTGTGGGTGATAGCATGTAACATTCTCTCGAGGGTTAGTTACTGTTCGACTTGGAAAGAGTTCCTGACTCGGACGAAGCGGTATTGGAACCTTATGAATTAGAAAGACATTTCCGTAAATTTTGTCACTGGTTTCTGTATAACCCTTGGCTTTGATTTTGCATATTTCTCAATACAGCATCATTAGCCTTGACATAATATTCAAATCAGGTCTTATGAAATCGCCTTGCATTTGCTGAGAAGGACTTGATAAACTGGGTGGTGTGAATCAGTCAGAGGTTGGTAAAAGCTTGTCCCCGATGGTTGAATTTACTTCATGGTTATGATTGAAATTGGTTCCTCGATTTGGTTGAAATTATTCATCCTTGAATTTTGATTGAAAAAAACGGTTTTGATTGTTTTGAATCATAGGAAAACCAGGAGTGTCGGAATTGGTTTGCAACCATCGGAGTCTAGAATATGGACTATTCCTTGATTAAAAATTGGCTGCAGCAGCTTGTGAAACGTACTCTTGAATGTTGTCTCGATAAACATTGCCATCGGTGGCTGGACAGTTTTTATACGATGAGCACCTACAGGGTGTTGGGTGGGGGAGTGTTCAAGTACTCAACTCTGTTCTCGACCGCTTTTTACGGGTGCGAGAAGAAGCAGAGAAGGGATTGGATGGGTGTGGCTTGGCTTTTTTTGTTTGTCGATAAGACATAATCTTCACAAATTCATAAGTTCAAGAGACTCGGTTGTAAGAGCAGCAACATCTGGTGAAATTCCGGGAGTAGATGAATTCGAACTCAACTTTGCAAGCGACTGCACTTGTTTTCGTGAATTACAACCTTATGATTTACTTCACGATAATTTATCATGCATTCGTGAGGCATCTTATCCAAAAAGTTTCCACCCGCAGCAGAATTCAATGAATCTTGATCATTAGCATTCAAAGCATTGTAAAACGTATCCAACTGATGTAATTCAGAAAATCCGTGATGTAGGCATGCTCGAAGAAGGTCATTAAATGGATCCCAATCCTCATAAAACGATTCGTCAAATCTTTGTTGAAATCTCGTGATTTCGTTACGAAGATTTTGTTCATTTTTGAAGGAGGAAATAATTGATTTAATGAAATTTTGACAACAAGATCATCCCATGTTCAAATTGATCGACGTGATGTTTCTTTTTCTAGCCAAATCCGGGCTGAACCTTCAAGAGAAAACGGAAAAACATAAGCTTAATTGACGTGCTCGGGATATCCAGGAATCTCATTGTTGAAGTAATCTTATTAAAATAACGGATGTGAGCATGTGGATCTTCTTTATCATGTCCGAAAACGATTTGTTTTGAACAAATTGCTCAACCAATGCTTAACTCAAAATTAGCATTGATTTCGGGAATTACAATTGCATCCTCGTACCCCTCGGTGGGTGCTTGGAGCAATTGTACCATAGTCCGGTTATCAGCCATCGGAACTAGGGGAGGATTAACAACAGGTTCTTCTAAATGAAATGGTTGAACAACAGCCGTTGGGGCTTGTTGTTGATGGTTACGGTTGCGGGTTTGAGAACGAGTGCGCATGCACAAAGTAGAAAAAGAAAATTTAAACTATTTTTTTTAACAAACTAATTTAATGGATAACGAGATAGACAACTTAAACCAGATAATCAAATTTACTTCACGGTAGCTCTTAAAAATTTTACTTTTTAAGGTGAGCCGTATTTCGTAAATTACACAAATGGCAAGTTTTTAAATCTTTAATTCGAGTTGGGAACTTACTAATGGATAATACCTCAATTGAAGGTATTATTTGTTGGTGTTCTTTTACCAACTTTGTTAATTTTTTTTATTATGGACAATTTTTTATATTTTTGATTTTTTTATATATTTTTTTATATGATAATTATACTAAAAGAAAGGAAAAATATATTTTTTACTTTTTTTTATAATTTTTTTATTTTTGATTTTTTTTACCAAAAATCATACAACGCAGCGGAATACCACATTTGGGGTTCTACTTCATAATACTCAGCGCTAGATACAAAGAACGACTTCTAGGTGTCGTTGAAAAATATCATTTGTTGATTAAATAAAAAAGTCTATCTCATCTACTCTCTACATCTACATTTGTCCCATAATTGCCATCCCATGAAAAACTTGAATGTAAAGACTCCAATGCACATCAAATAATCCAAGCATCTAATTCACCTGAGAAAAACATGCTTAAAAGTGTCAACATTAAAGTTGGTGAGTTCATAGATTATTATAAGTATAATGCAAGCTTCACAAATATATTTATCCACTTGTCATCACATACCAGTAAAAAAAATGGTTTATAAAATATGCACGACACATTTTATGTCACCAAAAGTATCAATCTTATCCCAAAGATTTTATAAATAATGCATGACTAATTTAATGTCACCAAAAGTACCAATCATATCCCAAAGATTTTATAAATAATGCATGACTAATTTAATGTCACCAAAATGTATCCCTGGCACTTCGTGCCTATTGATTTCCTGAAAATAATATGCATAAGGTATGACCGCAAGAATTTTCCCGTGATAATGCAACAAATGCAGACATCACAAAACCAGATTACTGTTACACTAAGCTCATGACACTGAAGCTAGACGTATATTAGCTATTTTAGCCATTATGCCCATACAGATGTTGTAACCCGCAACATCCAAAACCGACCTGTTATAATATTCGTTCCCGGTGATAGCTAGTCACCGGAACGGGGGTTGTCAAACCCGATAGATCTACCTTATAACACTCGCGCTTCCAAACCAGGAATTAACAGTTCACAATAAGTGGGCTTAAAAGGGGGTTATTATTTATACTTAGGTACACACGTAATCAACACTTGCGTCCAATTTGTAAAACAAAATATGTAAATGAGTTTGTAACAAATCATGTAAATATGAGTTTGTAAATATTCATGTAAATATGAGCTTGTAAATATTCATGTAAACACAGTGGATGTAAACGACCAAGTAATTGAATTTGCAAACAATTAGCAACAAGTAAGTTCACACTAACCAAAAGTTATAAAGCGAATGAAACAATAAAACGAAAAGGGGCTATAAACCACAAAATCCTTAAACAATCACATTGATATATATATAACCGAGTAAGGTATAAGAATTTGTAGACAAGCATGTATCCCCTCGCGGGTTATAAAACATTCAAAAAGATTGAAAGCGAAAGCTGATGAACTCACCATTGATTAAAGACCACGATCAATTAATCCAGATTAACTCACACTGAATCTGCAATGAACTCGACCACACCTATATTAGTTCGTTCGAATATAACACCAATATATTACGACAACGATGCTTACAATCGTTATCCACCCACGAAATCATACATAGTTTTTATATTAATAATATACATATATAACATTGTGATGAGTAAATCCAACTTTGCGCGTCCGTTAAACCTTAACCCTAGTATATTTATTAAAAATACTATTATTCGTCCAATTATAACTTATCTCTAATGATTTAACAAAGAAAGTTACCTATTTTAGACCTATCCTTATTAGAACCAAACAATGATCGTAAAAACTAATAATTGAAATAATATATTAACGACATTTATTTTAGATCATTCAACAATCGAACTCAAATGTATAATAATAATTAACAATGTCCGTGACTTTTACGTTGACCTTAGTTTTGACCCGCTATAATCTCAAGTTTTAAAACTGATAAGCCTTGCGGCAAAGTAAAACTCTTAAGAAACACTTTTCGTGTTTTTTCCGCCGTAAAGGGCTGAAACGGACTCGAAAGTCTCAATCGATTGATTAATAATCTGACCAGATTTAATAAATATTAAAAAATAACTTACATTTTCTACTAAAGGTTTATATACGATGAGCACACTCCAGAGTGGTATATCATTCGTTATAGGGAGTATACAAGACCCGTTTTATGTCCTAAACTACCGTCAAAAAAATATATTTGTTATATTTACTAAACCAAATTCTAACTTATCAAAAACTCGAACAATCCTCCAAAATCCCAGTTCCGTTTCTGCTATATAATATTCATAATTCCAAAACGCGTCAAAGTCCGTTTTTAGTTCAATTCTCGTCTAAACTATATCTAGTATCGTTTATACATTAATATTAGTCCCGTTTTAATATTAATATCACATTTTACTTAGACGTCGCAAGTTTAGACAGATTTCATCACATATACATTTTTTTTAATATATGAAACAATTAATATATTTTTGTGGTGCAAAACTAAACTCACCCAAACACACCGTTGTGGTTCTGCCCGCGAACCAAACACCCTGCTAGTCCCCAACACACCCATTGGAGGTGGCTGATAAGCCAAAAAACGCACCCCTATAGCATTTCTGACCCAAACCAAACGGCACCCTATGTAGGGCTGTTCACGAACAAACGTACCACGCTGCTGTTCTAAACCCCTGACCAACGCAATAACCCTTGTGCATTATTATAAACAAACTTGTCCTATGTGGTCACAAAACAATAAACCTAACCACGATATGCAGCCCCTTGCAGCGAGCTCGGAAACTAAACGCGCCCTATGTTAATAACCAAACCCGACAACCCTTGTCCCCTGGCTGTCCCCGGCTATCCCAACAGCCAAAGCAACAAACACCCCTTATTGTATTTATAACATCAAACGCACCCGTTTCGGTGTTATCCCACAAACCCGACGCACCCCGGCTGTTTTCGACAGCTAACACAAACACACCCATACCTGGCTGTTTTCGACAGCCAACTACAACACAAGTAAAAAGTCCAAACCCATCGTGGTGGTGTAATAAAACCACAACACACCCTATATGTTCTTATAAAGAAAACCACATCACCCTTCTTGTAAAAAACACAACCAAGCGCAACCCCTTATTTGGTGCTAGCCACACAAAAAACGCACCCACGGCGGCTGTGTTGGTGGCGTGGTTCGGGTGTGGTGATATATATAGGCGCGTGAAGGAAGATGATGGTGGGGATCGGATAGATCCGGGCACGAGGAGCCTTTTTGGTCTTCGCCTGAAATATTTTTACGACGGAGGTTAGGTGAGTGTCGCCGCGGTTCGTAGTGGTGGCCGGATATTTTGGGAGAGAAGAGGGAGAGTGATGGGGTGTGTGTGTTATATAAAAGATGGAAATGAAATGAAAATTATATAAATTATATATATATATTAAAACTTTATATCAAAAGTGGCAAGTTAACATAGTTTAGGGTCTAAAGTGTAATTTCTTTATTATAGTTATGGACAACGGTTTCGGACGGAGACTCGTTTGAGCGTCATAACGATGATTTAACGCATGCGAAACTTGCGCCATTGCTTTTCAATCATTTTCTGATAAAAATGAGTATTCCCCCCCACTTGATAATGAATTCATAAATATTTAAAACATTTTAATAAAATATTTGTTAATTTATTATGTGAACCGGTTACTCATGTCTGAAATAGAATGGATTTAAGCTTCGAGCATTTGCGTTATCACAATAACGCATTTTACATTAAAATGAAGAATAATTATATTTAATATTTTTATAAATAAATACTGATAATAAAAATAACAAACAAAATAATTTATTTTTGTGCCGGTACTCGTTCTTGATTCTAAAATCTTGTGAGGGCATTTCAGTCACATTCTGACTGTTTTCGGGTCTCGGTAAAAACTAAAAAGTTGTCTGAAATATCATTTCACATCAAATTGCTTTAGAGTCCGAGTCGTGAAAACGTGATTTAAATGGTCGTTCTTATAAGTCAAGCCAGACCCTAAAAGTCAAAGATTGAAATCGTCATTCAAAAATTCGAAAATTCTCGGATGTTACATATGATTGGTGTTTCTTTTACCAACTTGATTGATTTATATTGGATAAATAAAGACAAAATTTTTATCTTGTAAGGTTTTTTTTTTTAATGAAAATAATACTACCTCCGTCCCCCAAAATATTGTCAGTTTGACTTTTCTAATACTTCTTGTCAGCATTACCTTAAATATTTTGTTTGTGCTATATAATATATGAATGCATAATAAATGAATGGATTGAGATTTAAAATGTATTTTTAATTGGTAGAAATATTCTCAAGGTTTAATGACATAAACAAAAATATTTAAGGTCAAAGTTACAAAGAAAGATTCACAAAAGTCAAAACTGGACATAAATTTATGGGACCGAGGGTAGAACTAAAAAGATAATGAAAATAATGTTTGTACTTTTTTAGGGTTTTTTATAAAGCAAGTAACTTCAAGAATTGAAGATCTCTCAACTAAGTTTCAAACAGTACGGATAATCGAACACACAGCTCCATCCCCCGGACAGCGCTCCAAAACTGATAACTTTGTTTTTTTAGTGAATAAATAACTACTATATTAATAAATGATAAATACATACCTATATAACCCCAAAAAACAATTCAATGCCCTTGAAAAGTTTAAAAAAAGACAATCAATAAAATCCGAGGATATGATACACCCGGTCGTGTTAATTCCCTCAACGATCTAGGACTCGAAAATTGGTACAGTCGGAAAGTTAGAATTTGAATGATTTTAATAATTAAGAGGATTAGAAAGCTAAATTATCTATAAATATGCAAAGACGATTAAGAAAAACCTAAAAATTATGAAATAAAACTAAAAAAACGAGAACAAGAGCCCCGAACAAGGGGTCAAAAACCTAAATTCTTAAAAATCAACCCTACAAAGATTTTTTACTTCTAATCTACTCTACGTGACTAAAAATGAAGAATAAAAAACTAGACTAAACGGAGCGTAAAAGAGCTCAAAAATGAAAAACAAAAACGGGTCGAAAACCCGTTCTTTAAAAAGTAAAATTTTGCAAAAACGACCCTACGAAAGATTTTCTATTTTTCCTAAGTGGAGACTGATAAAATAAAATTTTCTAAAAAAGAAAAATATTTTTTTGATTTTTATTTATTTTATTATAATAAAAAAAACAGATTAAAAGAAAATAAATGATAAAAAATACTAAACGATTATAAAAAATTCTGAAAAATTTAGGAAAAATAAGTTAAACTATAAAGATCCTATGAAAAATCTAAAACTGGAAAAATAGCTTATAAATAAGCTGTTATAAGCTTAAAAGTGGTTGTGGGCTTAAAGGCTAAAAATGGGCTTATATATTTAATAAAGCAAACCTTTACCGGATGAGCTATTGTAGCACAGCGGTAGAGGCGTTCTTATAAAAGTGTTGGTAGATGGGGTTGAGGTCCCGAGTTCGAGTCTTGCTCACTCGGGGTCTCCCCTAATCCTAACATTTTTATTTCTTATTTTTTTTACAACTTTTTGAAAAAGCTAAAATTAAGCAACTTTAAAAAAGGGATAAAATTTTATATCAAACAAATAAGCACGTAATAACCTGAAAGAAAGAAGCAGTTAAGCTAAATTTACACTAAGTCCTAAGAAAATTCTTAACTATTTGGCTATCTAAGGCAAATAAGCAAAGGAAAACTTAATATAAGCTAAGACAGACAATAAGCACTTAAGAACAAAAATTAGAAACTAAAATAAGCTAGAATGGCAAATAAGCTAAAAAATTACAAAACACTTAAAATTTACTCTAAAAATGCAAATGAGCTTAAATAAGCTCTACACAAAAGTAAATAAGCTAAATTTAGCTAAGACTAACCTAATAAGCTAAATGGAACACAAAAATAAGCAAATTCAATAAGCAAATAAGCTAAATTAAGCAAGAGAAACTCAGCAGTACTAACTTAGAGTTAGTACTGCTAGCTTTAAGTTAGTACTGTTAAGCAAAAATCGAAAAGGGACTTTTCTAGCTTAAAAATAAGCTATCAAACAGATCCTTATGGACTTCTAACCTTAAAACAGATTAAGCTTATACTTAAAAGAACAAATATCAGCAATCAAAAAGCATTTTGAATTTCACAATAAGCCACAATAAGCAGATGAAAAAGCATTTTCTTCATTTTTCAACACTTAGCAATTTTTGACAAAAGGTTAACTAACAGCACACTATTGGGACACCTAAAAAAACTTAATTTAGACACCTAAACATTTGTAGAAAGACCGACAACAAATAAGTAGCTAAACCAAGCTTAAGCTAATAAGCTATATAAAACTGTTTTGATTTCAACAGTTTTATACTACTTATAGAAAAAGCTTAAAATCAAACATTTAAACAAAAAAAACTTGTAAAACACCCCCCCCCCCATCTTATTAAACTTAAAAAATCCTTGACAAAGTTGGCCAAATGACCCAAACTATTTTAACCAATATGACCCGTTTTGTACCCTTAACCCAAACACTCCCTTAATTCTTGAAATCAACTTTTAGACTGTATTTGAAAGAAATGAAGTAGAAGTTTTGTTAAAACAAGCAAAAGACAATAAAAGCATATTTAAGTTAAAATAAGCAAACTTAGAACATATAGTATGCATGATGATGTTATGTATGTTTATATCATGGTATTTATTCCTTTTGTCTACATGATCGACAAAAGAATACTTGAGGGTTTTATTCGATCAACAATATATTCAAACCAAGAACATCGTGTTCGGTTGTTTTATTCGTGAAGAAAGGACTAGCATCCTAGCGTATCTTAGTGACGTGTAGTGTGTGCATACTGTTGGATTATGATAGTTGAATAGCACGAATACATTACGAATATGTGAGCCTATTGGGGGCATACACGTTAATACACGGAGAATATATTTTATGCTTCACGTTATAAAACCACAAGGATTTAAACCGAAATTAAGACATGAACTTATTAATGTCTTAGAGCTGGAAAACAAGTTAGAATATTCCCTTATATGATTCCAAGTTCGGTTAGGAATATGCTAAGGGATATGTAGCCGGTTTTGGATAAGGATGTAGAGAAGAGTAATTGTGATAAGCTTATGAATGGTTTCCTAAGTGTATAACAATTAGGGATTCAAGGTTATAAATACTCTTGCCTTACACCTCATACCATATGACACACAAAAAATCCAAAATCCCTAAAAGCTACATTCGGTTCTTTTGTTTTTTCCTCCAATGAATTCAACAAACACTTTAGTGGTTTTGGTGCTTTATTTTATTCTTAGCTTGACAAATAAAGGTCCACACAAGTTGTAGTTTTTGGTGTGCACTAGTTCGGCTGAAACAATAAACTATATCAGGAGGATATAGTTTATCAAATAATTCGGTGGTTATCAAATTCAGTTACAAGACACGGGTTGTTTGGTATTCGTGTGAGTCCCTAAACGAATAGATCTTTGTAGCATATGAATGATGATAGCCAAGATGTGTAAATACAATTGACTATATAGAAACACTGATTATGAATACAATATGTTGATGCGGAATCTCAACACAAGTACTAAGAAAAACAATGTATAACTAAAATAACAACTTCTATTAATCTGCTTTGAACTATTACAGATTACTAACTATTTGAGATATGATATTGATATGAGATATCTTGAGGACATATATCTAACTATGCCCAATGGGATCCTTTTATATACTAAGGATAAACCCTAACAGAACAGGCTTACAAAACGCATACTTATCTTTTCCTAAGATATCTCATACACATCTCTTAAACGGTACTAACTATTTTCTAACTAACGGTACTAACTAATTCAACAGTACTTACATTTTATACTGTCGGTACTAACTTACTAAAACATAAATCCTAACAATGTGGCATCATTGTTTATCTCACTTAAACTTCAATACCATCAAAAAGCTCGCAAAACAAGATCTTGTTAGAGGATTGCCTAAGTTAAAGTATGCTAAATATCACTTATGTTCGCCATGTCAAATAGGAATGAGCAAGAAAGAATCCCACAAACCCAAGGCAAAACAAAGTTCAGATGCAAAGCTTCATACTTTACATATGGATTTGTGTGGTCCAATGCGGGTGGAAAGCATAAATGGGAAGAGGTATATCCTAGTAATCATTGATGATTATTCACGATTTACATGGTAAAGTTTTTAAGAATAAAAGACGAGACTCCTAAGACTATTATCAAGTTTTTGAAACAAGCTCAAGTCAGTCTTCAAGCAATAGTTCGATATCTTTGTACTGATAACGGAACTGAGTTTATCAATCAGAGATTGAAAGCATACACAGACGATGTTGGAATCACTCATCAGACATCCATAGCAAGAACTCCACAACAAAACAATGTCGTTGAAAGGCGTAATCGTACATTGGTAAAAGCTGCAAGGACTATGCTTATCTTCTCCAAATTTTTGTTATTTATATGGGCT